>PVJD01000385.1:287377-462224 GCA_004026545.1 Mormoops blainvillei | reverse complement strand
AATTTTAAAAACAAACTAAGCAAAAACTAGAGCAGGAAAAGAATCACAGAAATGGAAATCACATAGAAGGCTAGCAGCAGAGAGGGGGTGGTTGCAGAATGGGGGAAGAGGTACAGGGAATAAGAAGAATAAGTGGAAGGCACAAAATAGACAGGGGGAGGTTAAGAATAGTACAGGAAAGGGAGAAGCCAAAGAACTTGTATGTATGACCCATGGATATGAACTACGGGGCAGGGGGGCAATGCTGGAGGGAAAGGGGCTACAGGGCGGAGAGTAATAAAAGGAAAGAAAAAAATGGGACAACTATAATAGCATAGTCAATTAAATATACTTTTAAAAAAAATAAAGCACATGTAAGAAAGCCATGTACACGAAAGGAAAACAATGATGCAAAAATCTGTGATGCCTTGAAAGCCAACCTGAAGAATACTTCCATAATCAAAAGCTGACAATTATTTCATCAAGTAGTAGTAAAAAGACAGATTACATACATTTATCTGATGGATTTTATTAGTTAACCTTGATAAAAAATGGAAGATGTTATAAGCATTTGTAAAATTCTTAAGAAAAATTTTAAAATAAAACATCCATACCTTTTCTGAGCTACATTTTAAGCATTTGATGCCAGTTCTGCAGGTCAATGTAAAATGGAAGGTTTTAACATACCCAAACAATTAAGGTACTCATCAGAAGAGAAATTGGTCAGCAAATTAAACAGAGAAAGAGGAGCATCAAACCTCAGTATGTACTGTGCTCCAAGGAGAGGGAAACTTACTGTTAATTCATACTGTGACAGTCCACTGTGACTCAAGTATGAATTTTTTAACCAGATGGACTTTGAACATTCAATTTGCATCAACTACCCTAGGTCTACCAAGCTCCCTTCCCACTTGTCAAAGAGAGTATTCCAAATTATTTAACAGGTATATCGCTTTTGGTCAATTTATAAGTATTCTGACTATCCTTCGGTCTTTCTATTTTGACTAATGTCAGTGTGACTCTAAGGAATGGATTTGATTATGCCATCAAGAGTCATGTTTCTGAACCTGTAAGACTGAGGGCTGGACTCAACTCTGTATTATCAGTCAGACAATAGCATTCTATGAGGACTCTAGAGAAACAGCACCCCATCAGGTGAACAGACATCCTTTAACTGTATTCTGCATCAAATACAATTTGCTTAGCCAAATATTTTTCAGTAAGGAACCTGCTACTAAATGAAAATGAGGAGAAGGAGCATGAAGCGAAAGTGGAAACAGAAAACAGGAGGCAAAAAAAGAGGGGGAAATAAGAAGAATAGCCATTAATCAACTAATTCAGCATTGTTTCAACGCTTGATTTAAAAATCGAAGATTATGAATAAAGCTGCTATAAACATCATGTGCAGGTTTTTCTTAGATGTGTTTTCATTCCTCTTCAATAAAAACCTAGTATTGGGATTGCCAGATTGCATGCTAAATGTATGCTGTCATACCAGAAATCAATGAGTTCAAGTTATTCTGCCATCTTCACTAACACTTAGTACTGTCAGTTTTCTTTTAAAGCTATTTCAATGGATGAATGGTGGTAGCCCACTGTGATTTTACTTTGTATTTCCCCAATGACCAATGAAGATGAGTGTTATTGTATGTTTATTTGCCATCCAGGTACCTTCCTTGGTGAAACATTTGTTCAAATCTTTCACTTATTTTTATTCTGAAATAATTATAGATTCATAAGAAGTTATACCTTTCACCCAGTATCCCAGATAATTACACCTCACATAATTACAGTACAATATAATAGCCAAAAATCTGGCATAGATGCAATGTATGTGTAAGTTCTAAGGCATTTTTTATTGCAATAAAATACACATTATACAAAATATATCATGTTAACCCTTTCATTTATTTATTTATTACATTCTATTTCTTTTTAGATAGAAGGGAAGGGAGGGAGAGAGAGAGGGTGAAAAACATTGACTGGTTGCTCCCGTACAGAAATGGTCCAGGAACCGAACCTGCAACCCCAGCATATGCCCTGACCAGAATCAAACCAGAGACCTTTCACTTTGCAGGACTACGCCCAACCAAATGAGCCACACAGTTCAGGGCCATGTTAGCCCTCTTAAAATGTGGCATTCGTTGGGATTAAGTACATTTGCGATGCACTTAAGGTACTACAACCCACTTACACAAAAAATACTTTTTCATTTTTTTGTTCATTTTTAATTGCTCATTTGTTTTTGGGGTGGGGTTGTTTGCCTTCTTATTAATGAATTGTGAGAGTCCTTCATATTTTCTGCATTTATTTTTTAAATCCCTCTCTATATTTTTTACATATATATATATTTTTTAAAGATTTATTTATTTTTAGAGAGAGGGGAAGGGAAAGAAAAAGAAAGGAGAGAAACATCAGTGTGTGGTTGCCTCTCATGTGCCCCTTACTGGGGACCTGGCCCGCAACCCAGGCACGTGCCCTGACTGGGAATCAAACCTGTGAACATTTGGTTCACAGGCCAGTGCTCAGTCAACTGAGCCACACCAGCCAGGGCAAATATTTTATATATTTTAAAAGTCCCTTTTTAAATAGTTTTATAAATGTTTCCTCCTAAACTATGCCTTGTCCTTTTGTTTTCTTTATTTTCTTCTAAAGAACCAAGTTTTTCTTCATGACTTTTGCTTGTCTTTACCTAACCAAAGGTAACTGAGATTTGTTCCTCTATCTTCTTTAGAAGTTGTACTTTCAGGTTTCACATTTAGAGCTATTTTCCACTTGCAGTTACATTCTGTATACAGTATAATCAATGACACTGAACTGTCTTTGAACCTTTGTCCAAAATCAATTAGTCGGTACCTATGGGTTTATTTCCAGATCTGTAATTATATAATTGATCTCACTCTATGCTTTTGTCAATTCCACCATCTTGATTACTGTAGCTTCAGAGTAAGTTGTTGAAATCAAGGACTGTTGAGTTTGAACTTTGTTGTTTTGTTTTCAAAATTGCTTGGGCTATATTAGTTACTATACTTTTCTATAAAAATTTTAGAATCAAGTTGTCAATTTACACAAAAAAGAATCATCTGGAGTTTTGATAGAACTTGTACTGAACCCATCCATCAATTTGGGAAGAAATAACATTTCAATAACATTGTCTTCCAATTCATAAACACTGAATATCTGCCCCAAAGGGGTTTGTTTTGATTTTTTTGTCGAATTTCCAACATACAAATCCTGCACCTACTTTGTCAGATTTTACACCTAAATATTTCATGTTTTTGTGCTACTATCAATGGTACTGGGCTTTTTCCTTTTTATTTCAATTTGCAGTTGTTCACGGCTTATACAGAAACACAATGTCTAGGTTTTATTGGTGTTTACACAACTATATGCATTTGTTGGAATTCACTTACACCGCTTTAAAAAGATAAATATTATTGTATTTAAACACATTTCAGTAAACCTTACTTTTTAAAACAGTGGGGACAATTTTGATGTGGTAGACTACCATGGATTAAAATTAAGTACCATGGATTATAATTAAGAGCAAGTCAGTAAAAACTAAGCTTCAGCCCTGGCTGGTGTGGCTCAGTGGACTGAGCGCCAGCCTGTGAACCAAAGGGTCACTGGTTCAATTCCCAGCCAGGGCACATGCCTGGGTTGCAGACTAGGTCTCCAGCAAGGGGCACGCAAGAGGCAACCACACTCTGATGTTTCTCTCCCTTTCTCCCTTCTCTCTCTAAAAACTAAATGAATAAATAAAATCTTTAAAAAAAAAAAACTAAGTTTCACAACAGTAAGACTTGAAATATATAAAAATGATATATCCTTTCATTTATTATTTTTTATTGAATCTCAATTTTATATTTTAATATGAGTTTATATATTTCACATTTTCATAGATAGTCTTATCACCTTGCATATCATTAGATTTCTTCATAAGTATCTTGTATTTTTTGAGGCTATCCAACTGTTTTCCATTTTCTCTATGTTAATGGTTTGTAGAAATATGTTTACTGAACTTCTATCTAGCACCTTTTAAAACTTATTAATTTTAATAATTTTATCTATAGATTCTTTTATACCATCAGAAATGACAGGGTTTTTTCCTTCCTTTCCAGCCCTCTAACTTTTCTTCTTTATTCCTTATTGCAATGGCTAAAACCTCTGGTACAGTAGTGATAGAAAGAGAGTAAGCCCCTTTATCTTGTTCCAGGAGCAAAACAATCAACATATCACCATTAACTGTAATGTTTATGGTAAGTTTTGTAGATGTCCTTTATTTGATTAAGGAAGTTTCCTTGTATTCCAGATTTGCCTGGCTTTTAAAAAAAATCAGAACGGCCCTGGCTTGGTGGCTAACTTGGTTGCAGCATCACCTGATGCACCAAAAGGTCGCAGGTTCTATCCCCCGCTGGGGCACATAAAGCAGGTAACCAATGGACGTTTCACTCACTGTCTCCCTTCCTCTCTCTCTAAAATCAACAAATGTATCCACAGGTGAGAATTTTTTTTAAAAAAAAGCCTGGGCTGGTGTGGCTCAGTGGATTGAGCACTGGACTGCGAAGCAAAGGGCCACTGGTTTGATTCCTAGTCAGGGTACATGCCTGGGTTGTGGGCCAGGTCCCCAGCAGGGGCATGTGAGAGGCAACCACATACTGATGTTTCTCTCCCACTCCTTCTCCTCCCTTCCCCACCCCTCTAAAAATAAATAAATAAATCTTTTTTTTTTTAAATGAAGATGGATGCTGGATTTTGTCGAACACTTTCCTTATTGAAATGATGTGAATTTTCTCCTTTGTTCTGTTTAAGGAATGCATAAAACTCATTTTTGTTGAGATATAACTTACACAGCATAAAATCCACCCTTTTAAAATATTCAACTGAGTAGTTTTTAGTATATTCGCAAGTTGTGCAACCATTACGATGATCTATTCCAGCATATTTTCATTATTCCAAAAAGTAAAGTAATCTTGAAAACATTAGTAGTATGTATTTTTCCCAAAGGTTCTCAAGCTCTTGGCAACCACCAATCTACTTTCTGTCTCTATGTATTTGCCTACTCTGGACATTTCACATAAATGAAATCATACAATATAAAATACATGGTCCTTTACCTCTGGCTTCTTTCACTCAGCATAATATTTTCAAGGGTCATCCATGCTACAGCATGTATCGGTACTTCATTCTTTTTGTTTTATGGCAGAATGAATATTCCATTGTATGGATGATAGACATTTTAATTATCCACTGAAAGACATGTGGTTTCCACTTTTTACCTATTATGCTTCTATGAACATTTGTGCAAACCTAGGTCTTCTATTTTCCTAAATATATATCTAGGAGTTGACTGATTTTTAAATGTTAAACACATTTTAATACTAGGTATAAATTTAACATGGTTATGATGTATATTATCCTTTTTCAATCTTTGTGAATTCAGTTTTCTAGCATTTTGGCTTAAGACTTTACATCTGTGTTGAAGAGTGAGATTTATTTCAAATATTAGCACAAAATGTACTGACAAATTATCTGTTTATGATCTTTTAATATCTATAATAATAATAATTAGAATTAATATCAATATTCCTTTCCTCATTCCTACAACCAATTATTTATGCTGCTTCTCCTTCCCTTGATCAGTCTAACAATGTTTATCAATTTACCTAGTCTGTTCAAATAATAATTTATAACTTTTGTTGATCATCTATCTCTATAGCATCTTCGGTTTCTAGTTCATTGATTGTGCTTCTGTGATGCACTGTCTTTTTTTTTTAAACCAGAGTTATGTTATATAGAAGTGTCAATTATGTCTTTATAAATGCAATCATAGTAATTATCATGAACAAATCTTCCAAAGACCTCTATTAAATAAATATTCCCAATTAACAATTATCTACTCATGAATTTCAGAAAAGAAATAAATCCAAAAACAGCAGGATACAGAAAAACCTACAAAAGCAATTGCTGTCCCAAACCCATCTATCACCTACCACTTTATCTGGCCAAATTTTAGTGTCCACCGTTAAGCATGTTAAGTACTTTCAGTAACAAGTCTTTTCCTAAGAAATTCTATAAATCCCTGACACACTGACAGGGGTCCTAGACCTATCAGAGGGATCAGTTCATAAGTTATATGAATGTCTAACCACTACCCTGTACACCTGAAACTAATATAATATTGAATTTTCACTGAACTGAAAATAAATTTTAATGAAATAAAAAATCCCAGATACACTGAGATTTGAGTGTGGATTTGTGCTGACTTACACAGGCTGATTACAACCTCTTCCTCAGAGTGCAGAAAGGAAAAAAGAAAATCAAATACCTTATCATCAATGAGACGCAAAGTGACAGACTTTGGAGGTATAAAAACAAGCTAAGAGTCTCAAAGGCAGGACAGCAGGCTGTTTTTCATTATTCTCCATCAGCACACTTTGATGTCATCTTTGTATGCACGTTAACTCAAACATTTAAAACACATCTCTGATAAGAGTAGACACTTACCACTTCCCTCATCTGCACCATTTTGAGCAGCTTCCCAAACTACTGGTTTTGTCCCACACCCATCTATAGATGGGGAATCTGAATAGTCTGCAGGATTAAATGTCCTGGGGTTTGAAATAAAGAATAAAGGCAAATGAAGCAATCACCAAAGTCACAAAATTAATTGTACATCATCTTCCCCAAAACAAGTTCTGTCCCTTCTAACAGCCACTATAAGAAACTTCACCTTTCTTCTCCTATTTAATTATAGCTAATTCCTCTAGCCACTTGGATACAGATCTTCTGAAAAGCAGAACTGCCTAGGGACCTTCCATGCACTCTTATACAATAAGATAAAACCCCTAATTTCCCTAAATCACTGTCTTCTGCATCCTAAAACAGGTGTGAACACATAATCACTCTAGGTTGCATGAGGGCTCTACAGGAAGCCACCCTGAAAACTAGGCCCAGACTTAAAACAGCAACAAGTCTTTTCTTTTGAAGTCAGAATCCAAGTTTAGCTTTGAACCTTTTATAACAGTTGTATCTGATCCTTTTATTAATTGAAACAATAGGTATAAATGTTTTTAACAAGAAACAAAAATGTTTTTTGTTCAATACCTCTTTTGCTCATTAAAATCCTAAATACCCCTAACTCAGAGGTCTAACTAGAGCCAAATTAAATACTATCTTTGAAATTTTCACAACAGAATTTTCTTTCCAGCTTAAGTCAGATATCATTAACTTCTTTTTAATCATAAAAGAATATTTTTGAAAGTAAACAGCAAAATCCACAAAACAGTTTAAAACTACGAGGCTGGGCATACATTTTTAAGTGTCAGCTCCCAGAGTTTTCATCCTTCCTTTGTCTACAAGGGAGCTCAGGCAGAAAACAGATGGCAGAAGGTACCACCTGAAGGAAGTGGACCCCAACACTGCTGTCCTAAAGCTATGGAGAGACAAAGGGCTTTTCCTATAACTAGAAGTAGTAAATTTTAACCAATTCCCTTCCTTTCTTGACTGTAATCTACATATGGCTTCTGTAAAATGCTTGAAAATTTTTTTCTAAATATCTAGGGGGAGCTAATGTTTTAGAAGCAGCAAAAAGGAAAAGAACAGTAAGAAATAATGAATAAACTACTGATTATACCACTTATTTATAATAAGTATGGTCACCACTCGCCATTACAATTCAAGAAAAAACTATCAATTTTATATACAAAAAAAACATTGCATTTACTTATCACTCAAAGGCCACTGCTGGATCTACCAATGTAACTCTTTTGCAGTAGTTTTCAGCTAGGGTTGATTGTGCACCTCCCTAACAGGGAACATGTGGCAATATCTGGAGACATTTTTGACCGTCATTTTGAGAAGAGGTGCTACTGGTATGTAGTAGGGAAAGGCCAGGGATGTTGGTAAACATCCTACAATGAAAAGCACATCACACCACCTCAGCGAACTATTATCCAATCCAAAATGTCAACAGGTCAACGCTAGAAACTCTGGTCTAAGTAAGACCCATTGCAATACAATTTCATTTTCACTTTTACCTTTTTACTACTTCTTCTTAAGTATAGAAAAAATCTGACTCACCAGAATAAATTTGGTACAGAAAATGGAAAGGAAAACCTTAGAGCAACAACTAGGGAATGTAACTACAAAAAGAGGATGACTACACTTACCCCATGCCTTGGGATGAGAATCTTCCTGCCCCTCTCCCTCTGCCACGTCCAAATCCTTTAAAAAAAATTATAGTGTAAAATAATACTTATGTCCTACACAATTACAATTTGACCAACTTCATCCTATATGAATAGCTATTCAAACAATACTGTCATTGTTCCTAAAAGCACCCAATCTTCCTAATAGCACCCAATCTGTTGGTCCCTAATGACACAACTACCTATACAGCTACTGATTTGAAAGGATAGAAAAATGCTTGTATGCTATTTGTGACATGTAGCAGCTTAACATAGGCAGGTTATATTTTAAAATATTCTGGCTCTGACTTCTGGTCAAGATGGAAGCACAAGTAAACACAGCACAACCACAGCAAAAATTACAACTAAACTACAAAATAACTATCACCCAGAATCATAAAAAAATCGAGCTGTAAGGAGGTCTGACAACCAAGGAATTAAAGAAGTCACGTTCATTCTGCCTGGTAGAACGGGCAGAGACACTGAACAGATGGTCCCACATCCACCTGTGTTGCATAAAAATCGGGAGTGATATCTTGGGAGCAAGGGATCCCAGTCCCACACCAGACCACCCAGCCCAGGGTTCCAGTGCCAGGAAGATAAGTCACCAGAACTTCTGGCTGTAAAAAACAGTGGGGCTTGGAGCAGCGGAAGAAGCTGCAGGATTCTCAAGCGTCTCCTCTTAAAGGGTCCACAACAGACTACAACTTACACAGACACACGCCCTCTGGGCTACAGCACCAGGGCAGCAGTTTGAAGGGCACCAGAAGGATACGGGGAGAAAGTGAAGTATCTAGCGTCAGACGAGTACCAGGGACAGCTTCCTCCTGGACAAAGCTCCAAAGGCCAGGGAGTGGCCACTGAGCTTTTTCTGAGCGCTCCCCAATGAAGAGCCACAAAGCTACTCCACTATATCTGAGACTCCATCACCCTACTTCACAGGGTTGCCCACCCCTGGCAGTTACATAAGGCACTGTACCATCCAACTTACAGGCAGTCTTTTAGACCACATACAAAGACACATGCTACTAAGACAGGGAGTCAAAGCAGTACTACCTAAAACATAGAAACCAACACAGGGAGGTTACCAAAATGAGGAAACAAAGAAATATGGCCCAAATGAAAGAGAACAAAACTCCAGAAAACAAACTAAACAAAATGGAGATAAACAATCTACTAGACGCAGAGTTCAAAACATGGATTATTAGGATGCTCAAGGAACTCACTGGGTACTTCAACAGCATAAAAAAGACTCGGGCAGAAATAAAGGTTACACTAAGTGAAATAAAGAAAAATTTACAGGGAAACAACAGTGGAGTGGATGAAGCTGAGAATCAAAACAATGATTTGGAACACAAGCAAGAATAAATAAGTCAATCAGAACAGCAAGAAGAAAAAAAAAGGATCCAAAAAAATGAGGATAAAGGAAGGAGCCTGTGGGACAACTTCAAGCATTTCAACATTTGCATCATAGGGGTGCCAGAAGGAAAAAAGACAGCAAGAAACTGAAAGCTTATTTGAAACAATAATTAAAGAAATCTTCCCTAATTTGGTGAAGGAAATGGACATACAAGTCCAGGAAGCACAGAGTCCCAAATAAGATGGACACAGAGAGGACCACATCAGGACACATTATCATTAAAATGCCAAAGATTAAAGATAAAGAGAGAATCTTAAAAGCAGCAAGAGAAAAGCAGTTAGTTACCTACAGGGGAGTTGCCATGCAACTGTCAGCTGATTTCTCAAAAGAAACTTTGCAGGCTGGAAGGCATTGTCAAAGAAATATTCAAATATTCAAATATTCAATACAAAAAGCAGGGACCTACAGCCAATATTGCTCTGCCCAGCAAGCTATCATTTAGAATCAAAGGACAGATAAAGAGTGTCCTAGACAAGAAAAAACTAAAGGAGCTCATCAACACCAAACCATTATTATATGAAATGTTAAAGGAGTTTCCTTAAGAAAAAGAAGATCAAAACTATGAACAACAAAATGGTAAAATCTCTCTCTCTCAACAATTGAATCTAAAAAACAAACTAGGCAATCAAGAAGAACAGAGACAGAGTCGTGGATAGGGAGAGCATTCTGATGGCTGCCAGATGGGAGAGGGATGTGGGGGAACGGGTGAAGAGGTAAGAGGATTACAAATCCCCTTAGAGGTAATGGGAAGTACAAATGGGTAGTTACAAAATAGCCATGGGGATGTAAAGTACAGTATAGGAAATGGAGTAGCCGAAGAACTTATACACATGACCCATGAACATGAACAATGGTGGGGGGATTGCTTGAGGGGGTGGGGGGTGCTGGGTGTTGGGCAACCAAGGGGGTATTATTGGGACAACTGTAATAGCATAATCATTAAAATATATTTAAGTATAAATAAAAATAAATATTTAAAAATATTCTAGCTCTTTTAAAACCAGCTAGTGCAAACAACATGACATTATAAAGCCTCTTTTATACAATAAAATGAGAAAGAGAAAGAGAAAACTGCTAAGTAAGCTGGTGGTACTATACTATTAAATACAATTTTTAATACTAGGACTTTAACCAACAACCAATGTGCCGGCAAGCAAGGCAGCTAGCAAGAAGAAAAAACTTTATTCAACAACTCTTCAGTCTTTCTTGATCAAAATCCTAAACTGTGGATTAAAGACTTAACGTGTTAAAACTATACAACTCTAAGAAGAAAATACAGAGCAAAAGCTTCAGAGCATTGAGTTAATGATTTCTGGGATATGACACAAAAGGCACAGGCAAGGAAGAAAAAAATAAACATCAGACTTCTACATCAAAGTTCACTATCCTTTCAAACTTGGGCCTGGCATAATGGCTCCTGCAAAGATGGGTGGCAAGAAGGGCTGTTGTGCTGTCAACAAGGTAGTGACCAATGAATACACCGTCAACATTCACAAGCACACCCACGGCACTCAATCCATGCCCTGGAGGAGATGGGAACTCCAGATGTCTGCATTGACACCAGGGTTGACAAAGTTGTCTGAGCCAAAGGAATAAGGAATGTTGCATACTGTATCCTGGGGTAGTAGTCCAAAAAATTGTAATGAGGATGAAGATTCACCAAACAAGCTCTATACTTTGGTCACCAATGTACCTGTCATGACTTTCAAAACACTACAGTTAATGTGAATGAGAACTAATTGCTGATCATCGAATAAAGTTGTAAAATTGCAAAAAATAAAAATAAAATTAAAAGACACTATCAACAGAAATAAATAGATGACAAACATCAACAGAGTACAAAAGCAACCTGTAGAATATGTGCACATCAGATATCTGATAAAGGAGTAATATTGAGAATAAGAGAACTTCTACAACTCAACAACAAAACGAACAACCCAATTCAAAAATGGGCAAAGGACTTGAATATTTCTCCAGAGAATATAGACAAATGGTTACAAAGCACACAAAAAGATTCCCAACATCACTAATCCTTAGGGAAACCTGATACCCATTACAATGGCTACTATTAAAAAAAAGAAAAAAGAATAGAACATAATACCAATTAGCAAGGATGCAGAGAAACTGAAACCCTTGCGTATTGTGTGGTGGGAATGTAAAAGGGTGTGGTCACTATGTAAAACAGTATGGTAGTTCCCCCCAAAATTAAAAAGAGAATCACCACATAATCCCACAATTCCACCCAAGAGAATCTGAAAGTAGGGTCTTAACAAAAAACAAGTGCTGGAGAGGATGTGGAGAAAGGGGAATCTTTTGCACTGTTGGTGGGAATGCAGACTGGTGCAGCCACAGTGGAAAGCAGTATGCAGATACCTCAAAAAATTAAAAATGGATCTGCCCTTTTGACCTAGCGATTCTACTTCTGGGAACACATCCAAAGGAATCCAAAACACTGATTCGAAAGAATATAAGCACCCCTATGTTCACTGTAGTATTATTTACAATCACCAAGATATGGAAGCAGCCCAAATGTCGATCAATAGATGAGTGGATAAAACAACTATGGGGTATTTACACAATGGAATTCTACTCAGCCATAAAAAAGAAGAAAATTTTACCCTTTGCAACAGCATGGATGTACCTGGAGAACAATAAGCTAGTCAGAGAAAGACAAATACCGTATGATTTTACTCATATGTGGAATCTAATGAACAAACCAAATGAACAAGCAAAACAGAGACAGACTCATAGATGGAGAACAGATGACAACTAATTGAGAAGGAGGTTAGAGGGTGGATGAACTGAGCAAAATGAAAAAGGACTCACAGACATGGAAAACAATGTAGTGATTGCTGGGAGGAGGGGATATAAAGGAACTAAATGGTAATGGAAAAAATATAATAGATTTAAAAAAAAAACCCGGCTGGTGTAACTCAGTGGATTGAGCATCAGCCTGCAAACCAAATGGTCGTGGGTTCAATTCCCCAGTCAGGGTACTTGCCTAGGTTGCGGGCCAGGTCCCCAGTGGGGAGCGCCCAAGTAGGGGGCAACCACACATTGATGTTTCTCTCCCTCTGTCTCCCTCCCTTACTACACCTCCCTATACTACATGGATATGGTTACTATTTACATCCAAGTATTAACCACAAAGAAGCCAAATGTCTTAAGATTTTTTTTAAAATTGATCCCAAATTTTAGCAAGATTAACAAAATTGTTCTTTCCTATTCCCTTGGCTAGTGATGTTACCAGTGAGATTGTTTTGTATGTGCAATTAGCTATTTTCACCTAACAGCTCAGAATAAAGACCCAGGGTCTTTTAATAGAGAAAAATAAGATTTTTTTAAAAGATCATCTTAAAAAATAAACCAATGTAATGACAAATGCTATACTTTTTCTCCTAGCAGTTTCTCTAGGGATTCTGCACTACATCTACAGTAAATGATTGCTCAAGTTTTCAACTGTTTAATATTTATGTCTTTTACACTAAGAGCCAGAATAGAAACATTGCTCATTTTCCTTGAAAAAAGCCAAAACTCAGGGAGGACAGTCAACCACCACTTATAATGGAGGTAGATCCCAACTCCAGACATCCCCCACTGGTGCCAAACAGTAACAGCCCGTAGGGAAAGTGATCTTCATCTAGGAAGAGAGAAAGCAATCCCCTTCCCTTATCCCCAGAAGACTGTAGAGGGTTTTGTAACAGCCGAAGCATCAGAAGCACTTGAATTCTTGAACTTAATGAATTCTGTACTTGAATTCATCACTGCACACTCTGGCTAATGGCTAGTTCTAAAGTTCTTTGTATCAACGAAAGTTCCCAAATATTCAGAGCTGGCTGGTTCAGTGATTTAAAAAAAAAGAAGTTTCTATGAGCTGTCCCCTAGAGGCCTGTTCAGCCCACCTCAAAGCAGGGCATCTCAGGGGCTTCTGTAACTTAGAGACTTGGAAGTCCGGCAAATCGTGCCTCTCTGTTCCTGACTCAGGGTATTATGTTCTCATAGACGTAGGAGGAATACACTTTCCCCAGCCCTAAAGCAGCATAAATTAAGACAAATGACAACAGCAAGATACCCTTGGAATTCAGTGAGGAAGAAAGCTTAGAATCCACCCATATATATTAGCTTTTACTTAGCAAAAAAAGTCTGATTATAAATATGTCAAAATAATTACTTCAGAAAAAATATATTCTAAAACTAGTGAATGAAACTCTGATGGAAAAAAGAGTATTTACAAAGTCTCTGAGTACTCCCCCTCCCCCAAATACTTATAAATTATAAAAGGGAAGGGGTAGTAACTTTACAAAGGATCAACTTGGCAGAAACCACCTTCCTTAAATAAAAGCTAACATCACAAGTGATGGGATAAACTTATATCATGTTACAGCTAGCGTCACTTTGTGGTACTCCTGCCAAAAACAGCTAAGCTGTATGTTAGGAGGAAACTTCTCAGATTGGTGTTGAAGGACATTCTACAAAAGTCCATATGCTTCAAAATCATACAGGCCATGAAAGACAAAGGCTTTCCCAGAGTGATGAACTGTTCTAGATTGAAGATGACAAGGGAACTAAATACAATGTGTGTTCCTGGATTAGATTCTGGACCAAAATATTTTCTTTTTTTGCTATAAAAACATTAATAAGATAAATGAAAATTTCTAAATAAGGTCTATAGTTTGAATCAATAGTAATTTCTTGACTTTACCATTTTTAGGTAGCTCTATAAGAGAATATCTTCCCTTCTTAGAAGACACACACTAAAATATTAAGGGATAAAATGGTATTACGAATGGAATATATACTCAAGGTTTTAGAGAAAACAATAATATGTACATACAGGGAGAAAATGATAAAGCAAATGTAGTAAAATGTTGAAATCTGGGTGATCTAGATGAATACTATATACAAAATTGTATTTTTTAATTTCAAAATAAAATGTTAAAACCACACCTTGAGCATTTCTTAGTATATTTCATATTCCAATAAGCAGTTTTTATTCTGTAAAAAAATACAAGTTATTGTCCATGTTTGCACTAGCTGTGCCTTTCCACACAGAATGTTCCTACCCAGGTTTTTACATGGTTTTCTTCGTCCTCAGCTTAAATCCGACCTCCTCAGAGACCACCCCAGGCCACTCGAACTAAAGGACACCCTAATGACAGCTGTGAGGACAACTACAGATAGTTAATCACATCGCCAATCATTTTCTTAAGTAAACTGAGAAGTGCTTTTCCTTGTCACCTCTCCTTCCCCACCAAGGATATAAAGGACCATGTCATAATCACAGTAGTATCTTCAATAATATAAGAGGTACCTAAATATTATGTATGTAATACTTATACATAACCCCAGTTTCATAAATATGAAATTTTTTCATGGATTAAACTCATATTTAGAAGCATAATATTTATCACTATTTAATTATAAGAAATAGCCTAGCTGTTCAGCAATTAATTTTGAACACTGAAGTTTGTCAAATATTCTTTTGTGCAAGGACCCAAGAAGGCACTGCAGAGGATTCAGAAATTAAGACTAGAATGCTGGCACATAGTTTGTGCTTGATAATTACTTTTCAATAATATTATACAAACCACATTCATGTATTAGTTTTAAAAGTAGATAAATTAATGTCTTGCTTAATATAAAACAGTGGGGTAAGTAAGGTAAAGGAGTGAAAAAGGCTAGGGAGTAACTATTGTTGCCTTTTCCACCCCATTATTTTTCTTCCATCCAGAAAGAAACCACCCCGTGACCTCAAGTAGTATTCACTACCTTACCTGACTCAATCTCACCAAAAGATAAGACAAAAACAATACATACATGCTGCCAAAAAAATGCACCAATAAAAAAGATAAAGAAATTTATAGGAATAAAAGAGTAGGGGAATGACTTGACTGTATCTTCTCACTTATTTAGGCAACTTAAAAGTAACTATCATGTAACCCAACCTTTAAGATGACAGTATCATTTCTAATACATAAATACATTCTGATATAGCATAGAAAATGAGATAGCCCATGTGGAAAGTATTATAATAATCTTTTTCTCCATAAAGCACATTCAACACTAAGTTAAATAAAACAGCCAATAAAAATGAGCCACTCTAGAGAGTACAAAAGGGGATAAATGGTGATGGATGGAGGCTTGACTTCAGGTGGTGAGCACACAATACAGTCTGCAGTGATGTGCTGTAGAACTGTGCGCCTGAAACCTGTATGATTTTGTGAACCAGTGTCACCCCAATAAATTCAAGAAAAAGGAAAAAACAAATGAACCACTCTAAATATTATATATTTTGTAATTCCTAAATATACCAAGACAAAAAATAAAGAGACTGTTTACTTTAGAAGAAATATATACCCAGAAATACAGACACATAAAAGATGGAAGAAAATATGACAGGAAATAAAGGCTTGTGTCATACAAAGCCTGAAAGTCTAAAATACCTGAAGGAAAGAAGTCTTAAAATTATTCAAATACACTGATGTAGACTACAAAGGATAGCACCTATACATATCCTCTATAGAACAGTAAATTCTTCTCTGATTATCTCTTTCCTGCTTTTCAGAATAATGGTTGAAAAACAAATTTGGTTGCTGCTTCCCCTGTATCATCAAACAAGTAGCAGATACCAACACCAGCCCACTCCTTTCAACAGATTTTTACAACCCTGGGGTTGTTTCACGAAGGTCCTAGGAAAGCTCAGGAGGACTGCCAACAGCCAGGGGCCTCTCTTTTCACCACGGACTACCTAACAAAGGGCCTGCTAATAAACATACTTACCTGATATTCTAGCATTTCAGCCTTAACCCAATTCCTTGGCCAAATCCTCAATTTCAATTCTAATACCCAAACATCTTATAAAAGATATACTCTACAGGAATAATTTTCCAAGTGGTTCAGCTTGAACCTGGCACCTTCCCACTCTTGTATAAACTTATCTTGAGAGGTCAATTGATCCAGCAAAGAATAAAGGCCAAAAAAAAAAAAATCTGATCTCAACAGCTTGTTTTAAATCAACCTATTGCTAAAGATTCTGATTAGAAAACTTAAGTTCCCATTCTTCACCTGCCAAGTGCAAATGGACCATATCTTTTGATTGTCTGCATGCTGCTCCTATTCACTCTTAATTTACAAATGGGAAAATTCTATGAACAATCACCACAGAGTCCAGAAAAAAAAATCAAGTAAACTGAAGTAAAACAAAGATTTCATCTAAGACATTTATGATTTTTAAAAAAATTATGGTGATTTTAGTCTGTTAAGTTTTCCTTATTTTAGTTTTATCTGCCTAAATAAAACCAAAGTAAACATATCAACTCTATCTCAAGTTACTGGCACTAGTCAACCCAACTCCCATCTATATTTATGTTCCCCAACTCACTGGCTATTCACTAGGATGTGTTTTTACGACAATAAATCTGTCCCATTTGTAACGAGGATCAGTCTTTCATCAGCCTTTAATTTTTAAATATGTCCCTAGCAACCAATACAAGTACTGTCACTCACTCCTTATTCTCAAAGATCAAACTGAGGGGTTCAACAGTGCAGTAGTGGAATTCAACCATGAAGATCTGACATTTTCTCTAAGAAGCCTACTACGGCCCAAAGGATCTCAAGGATCAAATACCCTGGAAAAGAAAAACCTTTTCCTGATAAGACATCCCAGTTCCTATGAATTCCTGAAACCTTAAAACAAAGAAATTCCATAGCAGTTACCTTCTAACTAGAATAGGGTGCTGAGGGTTAATTAGGTACATGACATTGGTATTACACTGTGAGTGCCCTGACCTTAGAGGCACAGTAAAATTTAGTGGCCAATATCAATCAATCTATTCCTTCTGTCACCTTCTGTTTTCTTTCTCTTCCAAGTTGGGCACTTCAAGTTCTAAGGTCTAAAAACCAAGGAGTACACATGCCATCCATCTTCCTTACCATCTTCCTAACCTTAGTGTGACAATGGTAAATTTGGAATTTTCTTTATAAAAACATGTTCCTAAATATACACAATAGTAAGCAGTTTCAGCTCCTGGAACACAGAATTATACTTAGTTTTTACTAATTAGTGCATGACATATGATAAAGGGCTTTACCCAGAACACTCTAAATCTCATGGATTTTCAACATGGTCTTCAACTAACCTCAAGATTATGTCAGTATAATTCAGGAACACTTCTAGTTAAGCAGTGGATATTTAATACCAGCTACACAATATAATTTGATGGCCAACTACCTCTGAATGATCAACATTCATCAAGTTCCAAAAGGGTTTCACACCAATGACACCAGGCTTAGTTTTCAAAAAGCAAAGACCAGAACACTGAAGACAGTCCAGCACAACTGCCACTCATCTTTAAACAATCTGTTGTTTTCTCATAAAAAACACACAACTCACAAGATTCCTTTCTACAAACTTTAATTATAGAAAAATTACTTGTTACAAGGGTCACACTGATTCCTGGATCCTTGAACATATAGCAAACATTCAGGGAAAGGTAGAGAAAAACAAGGAATAAAAGAGAATTTGATTTTATTTCATTTGCTACAGTACACACATGTTATTTAAACATACTCCCACATTATGATATTCATGATTTTTTGTGTAATACAGATTACCAGATCTTAACACATATTATTAACAAATTATAGGTTAGCACATTAAATCCATGCTGCTTCAAAATATTTTTAAGCCAACACCATGCACGTAAGGAAAAATTAAAGGGGAAAAGGATGACTTCCTGAAATTTTATCAACTCTAAAAATTTTAGCAGATTAGTGTTCTGAGGGACAGCCAATGTGAAGCCAGCAACCGGAGCCACAAGTATGGTCAAAATGAAAGAATAAATGCAATGGACCTAAAAAAATTTTTTAAAGTCCACAACTTTTAATCTATCAATTTGAAAGAAGGGGGAGAGAGAAACATCAATCTGTTGTTCCACTTATTTATGCATTCACTGGTTGTTTCTTGTACATGCTCTGACCAGGCATCAAACCACAACCTTGGTGTAGCAGGATGATGCTCTAACCAACTGAACTACCAGGTCAGGGCCTAAAGTACACACTTTTAAAAGCATTTACTTATTTTTAAAATACACTTAAAAAAATTTGCCTACTACCCAAGAGACCAAAAATAACTATAGAAAGAGACAGATCAACTGTTTTAAGGCTAATTCAACAAACTGCAAGAGTAAATTAAGACATTAAATGACTTACAACCCAACTTCTGGGAAGGAACATGTTCTATAAAACAAAGAACATTTATCCTTTTAATTATGAAAGGGATGTAAGCTATTAGGCATGAATCACTATTCACTTACTATCAAACTGGACTTTACTAATATTCACTGAGCAAAAAAAAAAGTGTTTTTGTATATACAGGGTACTATGTAAGTATTTTTTCCCTCTCTTGTCCTGTACTGGACTTTGGATACTAAGTGATTTAAAGAAATCTCCAGAAACAGACCACTCTCCTACAACAGCCTGTTTAAATATAGGTGTTATGATATAAAAATTACACCTCACTGAAGTTTGTTTATCATGGGGGAGGGTGGACAGATTTTCTTTTTTTTAAGTCTAAATGGGTTTATAAAGAGTCAATCTGAGTTCCTTACTCACTACTTTACATCCTTTCTTAAAAGTAAACATGCTTGAATTAGGGACCTTAATGCAAGCCAGTATCATCCTTATATACGATTTTACTTGGTTTTGCTCCTATCAATCCACAGGGTCTCTCATAGACTCTTCAACAGTTCCCAGGGCACTTGGTTTCAAGACTACCCACCAGTTAGGTCCTTCCAGCTTTTACAACGGAAAGTTATTTACCTCCACCTCTTTTTTTTTTAAGATTTTATTTTTATGTTTTTTTAGAGAGAGGGAATGGGAGGGAGAAAGAGAAGGAGAGAATCATCAATGTGTGGTTGCCCTTCGCACACCCCCAACTAAGGACCTGGCCTGCAACCCAGGCATGTGCCCTGACTGGGAATCAAACCCGCAACCCTTTGGTTCTCAGGCCAACAGTCAATCCACTGAGCCACACTCGCCAGGTCTCAACCTCTAATATTAAGAAGTTTGGCATCCTTGAGAAAGGAAAGAGGTAACAAAACAGACAACCACCTACTGCCCACTCTGACTTCCCCTACTCTCCTTCAGTCTCCCTGAAGAACCCCAGTTCCAGAATAAGACAGAACTATAGGTTGGCCAAAAGGTTCATTTGGTTTCCCTGTAAGCTGACTCTAGTAGCACTTAGTTGTCGTTAACTTCATTCAAAAGAGTTCTGTTACATTGTATTGTGACAGTTATATCAGCATGCATTTAAAAAGATCAAAATTGGTGAATTTTTTATAGCCATTTTAATACCAAAGATGGAAGAAAATAACACATTTTCGGCATATTACACTTCATTATTTCAAGAAAGGTAAAAATACCACTGAAACACACAAACACTCACACACATACACACGCACAAAGATTTGTGCAGTATATCGAGAAGGTGCTGACTGATTAAAGATGTCAAAAGTGGTTTACGAAGTTTCGTGCTAGAGATTTCTCGCTAGATGATGCTCCAAGGTCAGGTAGACCAGTGGAAGTTGATAGCAGTCAAATCAAGGCATTAATTGAAAACAATCAACATTCTACCATGGGGGAGATAGCTGATATACTTCAAATTCCCAAATCAATAGTTAATGGTGAAAATGAATACTGTCTTTTCTTTTAAGAAAAAAACTAAACAGACTTCTTGGCCAATCCAATAGTTCAAACCTGAGCAAATAACTTGGTCCCATCATCTGTAAAATGGGAATAACAACAATCTTCAAAGGGTTTTTACTGAGGAATTAAAGGAAAACACATGTAAATTACTAGCACAATGCCTGCTACACAAATGCACAGGAAATGTTATCTATTATTATTTGTTTCATTTATGGCCAACTCACAGAAAGAAAAACATTCCAGAACTAAGCAATTCTTACAACTTAAGTAAACATCACAAAATATAATTTCATCAAAAATAGAGTGGCAGTAGGCCTAGCTACAGCCCTCAACATTGGTGAGGCAAAGTAAGGTCCAACAGGTCCCCTGAGCAAACTGCTCTTGTCACAAAGAAAATCACAATGTAGAATTATGTATGTTGCAGTACTGAAACCTTTTAAAAAATAAAAAATAAAACCCAAGATAAAGCCCTAACCAGTGTAGCTCAGTTGGTTGCATGTCGTCCTGCAAAGCGAAAGGTCACCAGTTCAATTCCTAGTCAGGGCACATGCCTGGGTTGCAGGGCCTGGTCCCTGCAAGAGGCAACTGATCAATATTTCTCTTCCTCTCTTTCCCTCTCCCTTTTCCTATAAGAATAAAACAGAATAAAAACAAAACAAAACAAAACAAAACAAAAAAGGACAAGAAAAGGACTTGTTTAAGAATTTCAATTATACTAATTCTAAATCCACTGATAAATAAGCTCATTAAAAAAATTAAAAGTAAGCCCTGGCTGGTGTGGCTCAGTGGATTGAGCGCTGGCCTGCAAACCAAAGGATTGCTGGTTTGATTTCCAATCAGGGCACATGCCTGGGTTGCAGGCCAGGTCCCCAGTTGGGGGCACGCAAGAGGCAACCACACATTGATGTTTCTCACTCTTATTCCTTCCTTTCCCCTTTCTCTAAAAATAAATAAAATCTTAAAAAAAAACCATAAAAGACATAAAAGTACCTTCTGGTGCAAAGCAATATACTGTAGAATACTCAAAAACCACCACCTATGCTTACCTAAAAAACTGAGCATGAATCTAATCTTTCAAGCTAAGTTATATTTACAGTAAACATGAAGGCTAGAAAACTAAGCTAAATGACACCAAAAGAAACAAAAAGACAAATGTAGGATGTAAAATATGACATCCTGTAGGACAAATGACATGGTTCAGACAACAAATCAATGTAAGGAGAAAAAACTAGAGGTACAAAGAAGGTGGGGAAGAACTACTCTAGATTAAAGAATCAAAATATGCAATGTACAGATCTTGTCTGGATCCTGATTCACAGAAATTAATTATGAAAAGGCATTTTTTAAATAATCAGGGAAATTTATGTATGGTTTGAGTATTATATGATAACAAAAATTTACTATGATCTTTTTTAGGTGTGAAAATAGCATTATGGTTACATATGAAACTGTCTACATTTTTCAGAGGTCCTTACCACAGTAATTATGGGTAAGTGACCCCCCCCCCAAATCTATTCAATACTTCCAGATACTTCTGCAGAGAAAAGAAGGAATGAAAGTGACACAGTGAATATGGCTAAAATCCTTAAGCATTGTTGAATAAGAGTGAGGGGGACATGGGGATCATTTAACTACTCTCTCCACTTTTATCTTTAACACTGGACATAATAAAAAAAGGCAAGAAAAGGGAATTATAAATCTATTCAATAATTCCCATCTTATTCTGACTGCACTTGGCAAATTAGTGCATAATTTTGTCCTTTTCTGATCTCTGGAAATCATCTGCGTTTGGCCCACTGAGTGGAAGTTTAGTAAATTATTGTAGGATGAGTGAGCAGTCAAGGGTGCTGGTAGTATATGTACTACCTACATTGTTGCTACACGTAGTATCTCTGAAAAACTCTGCCATTATAAAATGTTCATTTGGAGAAGAGTCACAACTGCACTGAATAATGGATCAAGCATAACATCAATTCAGGTAGCTCCTCCACTGAACCAAAACAGGGTCTGTACGTTATTCCATCATGTGCTTGTCATCCTGAGAAAATTCAGTCACATTTTAAGGTATACAAAATTACATTCCTTTTCTATTTTTAAAAAATTATTTATTTATTTATCAACCCCCCCCACCCCCCATCGATGTGCGGTTGCCTTTCACATTCCCCAAACTGAGGACATGGTCCACAACCCAGGCATGTGCCTTGACTGGGAATCAAACCGCAGGCCAATTGGTTGGCAGGCCAGCACTCAATCCACTGAGCCACACCAGCCAGGGCTACATTCCTTTTTTATAATGAAGATTAAGATTTTATTTATTTTTAGAGAGAGGAGAAGGGAGGGAGAAAGAGAGGGAGAGAAACACTGATGTGAGAAAGAAACATCAATCGGTTCCCTTTCATACATGCCTAAACCAGGGACAGAACCCACATCCCAAGCATGTGCCCCAACTGGGAATAGAACAGGCAACCTTTCACTCAGTGGAACGATGCCCAACTGAGCCACACTGGTCAAGGCTGAAACTACATTCTTAAAGTGTGTTAATGACATTTCAAATTAATAAATGTTTAAAAAAAAATGAATACTAATAGAAAATTGGGAAAGGGGAAGGGATAATCAATAGGAAAATAACTTTTAATTTTAAAACCAGTGGGTAAAACACACTTCTTTTGTCCAAAATTTCTTAAAAATTGATTTCAGGGGCAGAGGAGAGAAAGAGAAATTATCAATTTCTCATTCCACTTATTTATGCATTCATTGGTTAATTCTTGTACAACCCTGGTTGGGGACTGAACCTGCAACCCTGGTATATCAGGATGATGCTCCAACCAACTGAGCCACCCAGACAGTGCTAGAATACACTTCTTCTCCTTTTTTGTTCTTTTTAAAAGACTTTACTTATTTATTTTTAGAGAGAGGGAAGGGAGGGAGGAAGAGGGAGAAAATCATCAACGTGTGAGAGAAACATCAACTGTTGCCTCTCACACACGCCCCAACTGGGGTTCCAAGCCACAATTCAGGCATGTGCCCTGACTGGGAATCAAACTGGCAACCTTTGGCTTTGCAGGACAATGCTCAAGCAAATAACCCACACCAGTCAGGGCTAAATACATTTCTTAAAGTCCAACATAGGAGAATTAATAACATTTGGTCAGAACTTCAAATTTTAAATTATTCATATAAAGGGTCTTCATGGCTCATTTGAAAATAACCAATATTTTCCTCTGAATTACACAATCCAAACATTTCATTCATACAGACATTAATAAATAAAAGATTTCAGAAGATAAACCATTCTTTCAGGGTATACTGTCATGTCTTATTCAGAGCACCATACAGCAAACAGCCTGCCTCCTTCCCCCTTATTTCTGTCTTACCTCTACCACGGGTTCGCTTGCCACGGTCTGAAGGCTTGTCTCCTTGACTGCAATCAATTCCATTCTCTTCGCCTCTAACTAAGAAATTAAAGAGCACCTCTTATACATAATCATACCAGATAGCTATTAAAGGCAAGAACAAAAAGTCTTTTTTTAAAGGCTAAAATTTTACCAAAGCATTCAAAAAGAGGAAAAAGCAAAACCAAACAAAAGCGGCTCAAAAACTGAGTGGTAGCACATTTGTTTATGAATTCATAGGTGAAAATTCTAAAAAGAAATTTAAATAGCATACCACTTTTTCTTTCTTCTATTTGGACTTGCCTCCCCTAAAGAAAGGTCTGTTTCAAAAAGCCACTTTTGTTATTCAACTGTGTAACAAAATTTTCATCATAAAAAGGTTGAGGAGAAAGATCCATACTTACACTCTCTCCCACGATTGCCACCTCTTCCTTTCCGGTTGTTGTTTCCACGTCCACGACTCACTTCTCTCTCACTTCTCTTCTCTCTATTCTCTTTGTTTTCTGAACTTTCTTTTCCAAAATTCTTCTTCTTCCCCCCTACAGTCTCCCATGAAGTCTACCGAAGATAAGAGTTGTTATTCAGAGTTGTCATTCAAAGTGTGTACAATTATCAAGAGTGTGTGTACAATTATCAAGAGTGTGTGCATGTATCTTCCAAACCTAATTACCCATGGCTTGTAGCTTGCTTGCCTACCATTTTAATTTTTTTCATATATTTCTACTTTCCAATGATAAAGACAGCAAACCTCTTGCTAAGCTTCTTTGCTATACAGAGCACAAAAGATAACAGCGGCTAGCTGAACTGACAACATAACAATATGTTGTCCCACCAGAAAGCCTTTTCTTATGCTGATGAGAATAAAGTAAATGTCCTTTCTCCAAGTTCCCACTCTATGCCAACCTCACATACCTTCGTAGGACTTAAATCTATTAAATACATAGATTAGCTCAAAGATTACAAAGTTACATAGTATGATGCCCTAAAATCTCAGAAATACAACTTTCCCTATTCAGTCATCACCGGTAACCATCAAAATAATTTTAATGGTAAACAAATAAAATTTGGGTTAAAGTTACATACCTGAAATTTACACTTCAAACACCTGTTCTAATAAGAAGTTTAAATTATTTATATAACCTCCCTTCTCCACCTCTTCTGAAATGGTGATATCAAACCAAATCATACCATATACAGGTTGGGGCAAAGTAGATTTACAGTTGTGAATACACAAAACACAGTTTATTCTTGTATTATTTATTATTTATTGTATTACTTTCCATATGAACAACTGTAAACCTACTTTAAAAATTGCTGAGAAAAGAATGGGACACTGTGTTCTTGTCACTGTAACTATGTTCTTGTGAATATAAGTATTAAGATATCAATCAGGGTGTGTTACTGGGTAACTGCAAAACTGGACCATTTGTTTCTATTTACTTTCTCATAATCTACCTTACATAACTATTTTAAGCTTTAAAAAAACCTAAGGAAAATTACTAACATTGTATATCCAAATAAACATAAGCACTAGAAATTAATAAACTAAAATTAGAAATATAGATGAATTATTTCCACAACAAAGGGGGCTAGATTTAAAACATAATTAAAAGAAAAATTTTTGCTATCTATAAACCTCTGATAAACTCATATAGTTAGTTACATATAAAATGATAGGATGTTAAAAAACAAATTAAAACAAGTTATTTTCCACCTCTAAGGTTTGATAAAGATTTTAAAAATCAACACCCATAGTCAGAGCAGAATAATCAGGTATTTTTAGTTCTAGTTAAACATGCATCTGTTCTAACCTTCCTGGAAGTCTACCTCGCAATAGTATCCAAATTTCAATTCATTCTCAGCTGTTGACCCAGCAATTCTATACCTAAGCCTTTATTCTGAGGAAATAATCTGATAATTGTGTACAGACAATGATCAACAGAATATGGGGGTGGGGGCGCAATAGGAATTCCCCAAATATCTTGCTAAGAGACCATCTACTCTAGAGTATCCACAGAGGGAGTAGTACGTAGCCATTTTTAAAGTTATCCAGGTGTACAAAGAAAGAGATCCACGATATAAGTGACAGAAGCTTTCAGCAAATAGTTTATAAAATAGAATTACATTTTTTAGTTCAAATAAAAGCCTGTGCACATATTAAAGAAAGTTAGAAATAGTTATCTAAGTAAAGATGTTTGATTGGATTTAACCTTTTATCTTTCTGCATTTCTTTTTTAATTAGAGAAAACAATAAAGCTTATTTATTCCAGAAAGAAATTCCAGTATACAAACTCAATTTATTATGTTCACTAACATAAATAAACAAGGCAATTATGTAGGATAGGCTCTTGTCCTCTTAGGTTAACAAAGGATCCTAGAATATTTATACACAGTAGAGTTGGCACAAGATATATATATACGTGTATGTGTGTACACACGTACACACACACACACACACACACACACACACACACACACTTTAAAATATCTTTACACTGCCAGACTCAATCATTATAAAGGGACAGACTTCCTATGTAAAACATTTGAAAGAAAGAAACACCGTACTCCATTTCATTTAGCAAGGGATATGCTGAAGCAAATCTTGGTTTGTGAATTCTACATAATCTAACAAGAACTTATTTGTGGGGAAAGGAGGAAAGGAACCTTTAAAGGGGCAACTGGTTTTACCCCACAGTAAATGCTAAAGAGAATACCGCACGTTTTGCACAAGAGTCTATAGGCATGCACAACAGGCTTTCAAAGTGAAACAATTACAGAAGATTTTCAACAGAACTTCTGTCAATCTTTGTCATCTATACTTGGCTACTTGTACAATAGGACTGAAGAAACTCTAACAGCAATGGTTCTCCCAGACAACACATTTAGTAATTAGAAAAGGAGCTCTCCAAGCCAGATCATTCAAAATCACTCTCCTACCCCTTCATATTTGCCAGGAACTACATGTGTTGTTTGTGTTAAATTAACAACAACAAAAGTACATTAATGCAAGGGGGTGGATACTTCAAAACTATTTTGTCACTCAAACAAGAAGCACTGTGATGAAACAAAAAGTTCAGTACTTATGATCATATTCAACGTTTTCCTTTGTGACAGCAACTCTTACATGAGAAAGACAAACCCATCTTTAAAAATACCACAGACAGTTCCCCTTGATGTATTTGCAAAGTAATAATTTTGTTCCAGAAGACCTTGGCACAAAGTAAAAGTTAGCCAACAGGACAAGATCGCTGCTGGTTGTCATGCTGCAAACAGCAACCAGGTACGAGACATGGCAAATAACATTAAAGAGAAGATGCAACACAGAATAATCGTAAACAAAACAGGGTTTCTGAAAGACTTTCCCTATGCTTCTGCATTTCCCCTAAATCCTCAACTCCAATCAAGCATATATTTTTTGTGTCTAGATTCAAGCACTAATTTGCTATTTTTTGATCTTTGAAGAAAACAAGCCTGATCTGGCTACCACTGTGTGATTTCTAGGTTCAAGAGCTAACGAGAGAGTACTGGCTGGTGTGCCTCAGGCGACTGAGTGCCAGTCGGCAAACTGAAAGGTCCCCAGTTTGATTCCCAGTCAGGGCACATTCCTGAGTTGCAGGCCAGGTCCCCAGTTAGTAGCGAGTGAAAGGCAACAGATTCATGTACTTCTCGCACACTGAAGCTTCTATCGCTTTCTCCCTCCCTTGCCCTCTAAAAATAAATATTTTTTTAAAAGAAGCTAACAAAAGAAACCTCATTTACGTAACATTCAACCCAGAACCATCTTTGGGTTCAATCCCAAATGAGAAGTTAAAACTCAATAAACCACAAAGAGAGAACTGGGCTTGTAAGACTTAAAAATTCACCTAACTACCACATAAAGAATGAAATCTGCTGGAAGTAAAAGAAAGGCAACAGAAAGTAGTATCCCATCCCAGCTTGATCAGACAAAAGAGAAAGTAAGCCCTCCAACTAATAATTTGGAAATATCTCATTTGTTCACAGTGATTTTTTTTTATAAAGAGGGAGGTTAAGCCCTTCAGTTCATTTTGAAAATAACGAGAGCCAGCCATTATTCTACACTGAATTCATTAGTAATGAGGCAAACGCATTCTCCATATATTATAAAACCCAGTAAATACAAGCCTCTCAGCAAACAAAAGCTATTCAAAATTTTATTTCATCACTTCACATATTTTACCGACAAACTAACATATTTGGTAGTTTATCATGTGGACCAGTGTTATCTTGCATGGAATTTTACCCACAGGTACTGCGAATATTTTCCCAAGTGTCTAATTATTTAATACCAAAATTCATTCTCCTTGTTTCATATTAAATAAAAAGATACTCATTTTACATCTGAACTTGTCCTTGCAGTTCCTTTTTATATAGCCTGACTCTAATACAGTCTTATCCCTAAAAGTAAGAACCTGAATAAGCCTGAACACTAACAAGGAAAGCACTTCTTGATGTGTTCATCTTTGTACCTTTTTTTAGTTAAATCATTATCTGTTTTAATCTGCTCTAAAGTGGTTTCCTCAATTTAAAAATACAAATGAGCCCTGGTTGCTGTGGCTCAGTGGATTGAGTGCCAGCCTGTGAAACAAAGGGTCACCAGTTTGATTCCCAGTCAGGGCACATGCCTGGGTTGCAAGCCGGATCCCCAGTGAGGGGCATGTGAGAGGCAACTACACATTGATGTTTCCCTCTCTCTCTCCCTCCCTTCCCTTCTCTCTAAAAATAAATAAAACCTTTAAAAAATAATAATACATGCTTTCTTAAAAAATAAATTAAGTAAAAATAAAAATGAAATACTGTGCAACCTCCATGTAGAAATCAAAAGATTAGGGCTGACAATCTCCTGGTATGGCTTTAGTTGCACCCTTCCTAAAGTAAAAGAGATGAGCTCTAGTGTGCCTACACATTCTTCAAACTTTACTAACCTTAAAAAAAAAACCAAAGAAAACTTTTCTCCTTTTATATATCTGTCGAACTGTCATGAAAATGTGTCTATAGAATATTCACACATAAGCAAATAGATATACCAGCAAATCCTGGTTTTCTGTTAGTCTAGAGATATAAGGAGTAGTAAGAGGTGACGACTGAGATGAAGAAACATGAGCAGTGGAGCCAATAGAAGTTTTTTTCAGGTGGTGAAAATGTCCACAGGCCCAGAGAATTTTGGAAACTGTGTAAGGCTGGAGTAGATGACCAAGTTCTCTTTCGAGTCTTCAGATTCTACGACTTCATGAAGAAACCATATATAACAAAAACAGTCATTTTAGGTTAGTGTTCTTTCTGGATCTTAAAACAAATATGGAATGGCACCCATAATACCCTCCACCCCCACCCCCAAATAAGATGAAATTTAAAATGCAATATGGAATTGGAAACAAATCTTAGCACTGCAAATCAATTAAAAATACTTAACAATCTTACCGTGTCTGAATTCCCTTCCAGCAATATATTGATAGCCTTATTCACATCTCCATTACAGTCATGTAGGGCCACTATGCACTCATCCTGATTTTTTCCTGTCACTTCCATAAGCTATTGAAAGTATAAGAAAATGGTTAGGAAGACCAAAAAACAGGCCTTGATATTAATTTTAAGATTCTTCTACACAAAGACAGAAATTATTCAATCCTTCCACATGAAGATAGCCTTTTCCACACTCTGAGCTTTTAACTGTTTTGTTTCTTTATTTTTTGTGGCCACCCCATGTCTTTCCACCAGTACTGGCAGAGTCAAACTGCAAATCAACCCTCCTCCAAGCTGACCAATATCAGATTATTAATCAGCAGCACACACATATGTATATACCAATATCCTCAGAATACTCCGGGATCAGCTATTGACTATTCAAACTTAGATTCATGGCCTAGATTCTCAAAATTCTAAACTACTGAAATATTTAGTGGGACTGGCTATATGTTTCCCAAAGACCAAGTGTGTGTGACCACCATTAATAGAACATCCAGTCCAACTGTTCTGCATAGGGACAAAATTGAGTAGTAGGCTTTTACTACTCAGATTATAACATACATAAAAAGTTATACCACCTAAGGTCTCACAAGGAATTCTGATGCTATCACAAACCTCACTCCTAGACACAGTATGTTCTCAGCAGATTCCATAGGGTGCCGTGTTTGAAGTAATCAAAGAAATCCCCTTGGTGCATACTCTTCAACAACAGAGCCTAAGCTACTTAACATTTTCATCACAAGGAACAATGAGATTAGATACAATACAGGTTTCTCAATTATCAATTAACAAAAGTATAACTGTTGTGTGTTAACTATGTTTTATTTAGCATGAGCTGCAATTCAAAATTGTCTGACCCCAACATGTGAAGTGATTTCTCTATGGTCAAAAAACTAATTAACAGCAAAGCCTATCTGGAATCCAGCTCTCCTGATCTCCTAAGTACAGCTCTTTGCACTACACCATTCTGTCTCTCTCATTTCCTCCCATATTACCCAGCAAAGGTGCTACACACTTACGGCGTTCCCCTACTTCAGTCTTTGGGTATCTACTATAGTGTCAGATTTTTATCAGTGATCTGGGCTAATCCAGTATCTGTCATATGCAATTGTTAAAGTAAATAATAAGTATCAAATCCCTCCAGTGATTGGATCAGTAAGAGATAGAACTAAAGTTAGTACTTAATTCCTAGACCAAGGGTCTTTCTTTTGTATTTGCTATGCAATTCAGATAAAAGGCAATATAATATATAGTATGTATGTCTCAAACTGTACATAAATCTCATTCCAAAGAACAAGCTCTACAATTTTTAATAAATCCTTTTTGTGGCCTTTCAAAAATATTATCACTAGTCTGATGACAGAAACTCTAAGAAAGAACAAAGAGTTTACTCAGTGGAGAGTTAAAGAGGTCACTGTGCAATGTTCACTCCAAGGAACAATTATTGGTAGGCCTCTACCAAGGTTTGGACTGAGGGAAGAATTATATCTTGGTTTCTAAAATCTTGAAGGGAAAAAGAAGACTTATCAGAAAAAAAGTATATATGAAATTAAGATTATGTTATCAAAAAGTCCTCTCATTAAAGCTCTAAAAGCAGACATCGCCCTGAAATTTACCTTTATACTTTTCCAACATGTTTATAATCAATCACCAACACATTTGAAAGGGTAATTTAGCTCTTCTTTAACATTAAACAAAATTTTCTGAGAACTTGCCAAAAACTAAATATACTTTCTATATATAGGTAATAGATAATGTCAATGTGCTTTCACAAAAATCTAGCTCACTGTACACATTTAACACTAGTACATCAAAGATTCTACTGCCAAGAGAATGAACATATTCAATTCCTTCACTCTAGCCACCAATATAGGTATCTAATCACAGCTTCAAAATACAATCAGTTGAGATTAAGCAAGAAGCATACTTTAAAATTAAAATCTCTAGTAGAATTATCTTTTAAAAATATAATAAAAATAGATTACATGGGGGTGATGGGATGGGGTGCAGGGCGGGTAGGATAAAGGGGAGAAAAAAATGAGACAACTGTAATAGCATAATCAATAAAATATACAAAAAAAAATTACAAAAGTGATAATATCCTTTGCCAGAAACATACCTGTTTAACTTTAGCTTCAAATTCTGAATCATTTTTATCAAAGATCACTTGAGCAAGACGCATCTGTTCAGCTGTTGCCTAGAAAGTACAATTGTTAAAGACTTGAGTAAAAAAAATTTAAGTTAGATGCCAAAATCTGATGCAAACAGATAAAAGCTCTCAAGCACTCCAGCACTATAATAGAAATAATGATTAACTAAAAAACAAAAGGAGTCTGAATTATATTTCTCAAATATATACAACCTGTACCCATAAGGTGAACAAATATCAAATTAAATAATGTAAAGGTCCTATTTGTTTGGCCAAATGGCCTGAAGCTTTTCTTCATCTTCACTGACTCATTTGACTTTTCCTTCCCCTGGGAGGATGGGAGTAATCAGGACAAGAAAAAGTGGAAGAATAGAAAACAGTGAAAACAATTGTCAGGATACAGGCTCAGAACTGGCCTTATTGTCCAAAAAGCAAAAAAGCTCCACTGACAAATCTAAAAAGATACCATAGTCAGTTCTGAAGAGAAAAGACTATAATATCTAAATAAAATTTAGTTTTAAAGTTACTTTTTTAATCACAATGAAAAACGGTTTTAACAAAAATTTTTCAAAAGAAACTTTCAAACACAAAATTAGTCACCTCTTCAGAAAACGTGTCTCCAGTTGCTTTAATTTTAACTCAAAATTCTTTTTTAAAAAAAATTATCTATTTTTAGAGAGGGGACGGGAGAGAGAAAGAGGGAAAGAAACATCAGTCATGCCCCCTACTGGGAACCCGGACTGCAACCCAGGCATATGCCCTGACCAGAATCAAACCCCGCAACCTTTCAGTTTGCAGGATGACGCCCAACCCACTGAGCCATACCAGTCAGGGCTCAAAATCCTGTTTTTAAAAAATCAAGTTATGTCCTGCCTGGTATGGCTCGGTGGGTTGCAGTGTTATCTTCCACACTGAAAAGTCACAGGCTTGATTCCTGGTTAGTGCATATACCTAGGTTGCAGTTCCAGTACCCAGTCAAGACACAACCAGATCAACGTTTATTTCTTGCATCCATGTTTCTCTCCCTCCCTTCCCTTTTCTCTAAAAACCAATAAACATGTCCTCAGGTGAGGATTAAAAAAAAAAATCAAATTCCTAAAGTTTTGAGGTTTTGTTTTGCAGTATTTTGAGCAATAATAAATGAGGTGAAAAAAGAATATTACTCTTCTATGCAGCGAGTTAACAGTAATATACTGTTTTGGTTTCTAAGCTTTGACAAAGGTACCATGATTATGACAACAGGGAAACTAGATGAGGGGTATCCAGGAACTCTGTTCTATCTCTGTGTAACTTTGTGATAAATCTAAAATTACTGCAATACAGTTTTGGTTTTTTCTCAAAAGTTGGCTGAAATCTATTCTAACTCCCAAGGTACATGTTTAAAAAGTTAAACAGTTCAAATTACTGAATGATCCCCACAACAACTAATAATGAACAATTTTTTTTCTCTGCTTTAAATACATATATATTTCAAAAAATCTCTAGTCCATGTGGGTGGCTGATTATAAAAGATCCAGCTAGCTTTGCCTGTTTTCCCTCCAATCTAATGGCCAATCCCTTTATCCCAACCTGTGCCTGCCTGTTGTGACCTCAGTTGAACTGCTACAGTGCTACACCACTGCAACCAAAAAATGTTCAGAAATTCAGTATCCACATATATGGTCAATTTTACCTCAATGCTACTCAACATATATAAGGGCCTTACATACTCTCACTACACCTACCTGCACTTCAGATAATCATTTCCCTGACCCATAACCAACTGAGAAGTCCCAGTGCTGCAGCCAAAAGGACCAAAGGCATGAAATAACTGAAAAAGGAAAAATCAAAGGACAAGATAAGCTCTGGAAAAATGACCCTTCCTCATTACACATTTGGGTACTGGATAAAGGCAATTTTTTATGAATGAAGTAAACTACTGGTGCCCCTGGAGCTGAAAGCCTACATGATTAATTTTTATCTGTTTTCCCTAATAGCAATACCTTATGCTGAGTCTCAAATTAAAATTGAAAAGTACTACTCATGTTCATTCAGCCTTGCTCCAGTCCAAGCACACTAATACTGCTTCCCACAATTAAATTTCCTTGAATTAAAAAACTGTCACACAACCCACAAGAAAATTACAAGGCCACGTAACGTAACCATCTAGTATCAAAACTATTTGGCACATATATGAGGTCTGTCCAAAAAGGTCCAGTCATTGTTAATAGAACAAAAACGGCTTGCACAACATCGACATAACCTGGCAGCCAAGGAGAGTGGCCTGGAATGCGCACTCATGAACAATGATGACTTCACTGTACTAGTCAGTGGGGGCAGTAGATGCCATTGAGAGAGACTGTGTACTCTGTGGTCAGCATATTCAAAATGACTAGAGCGACACACCGCATCAAATTTTGCATTAACCTTGAACATTCCTCCACAAAAACTATTTCGATGATTCAGGAGGCTGCAGCTATGGACAACTGGTGACTGGCAGCTTCACTGCAACAACACTTCCATTCAGGTATCATGTTTCGTGCAGAGTTTTTTGGCAGAACACCAAATCACCCTGGTGACTCGGCCCCCTTACAGCGCAGATTTGGCACCCCACCTATTTCTGGCTTTTCCCAAAACTAAAATCACCCTTGAAAGGGAAGACATTTCAGACCATCCATGAGATTCACGAAAATACAACAGGGCACCTGATGGCATTTGGGAGAGCTGTGTGAGGTTCCCAAGGTGCATAATTTGAAGGGGACTGAGATGTCATTGTCCTATGTACAATGTTTCTTGTATCTTGAATCTTCAATAAATGTCTGTCTCTGTCTTTTACATTACGTGGTTGGATACTTTCTGGACAAACATCATCCCCCCCCCCCGATATAAAAATCAGAATACTAAACAGATTACTTTGTAGGTAAACATACACATACAATTTATTGTGAATATCTAGAGCATAATGTTTATTGGTTATCCAACAATCCACTGGAGAGATCCTGCATTCTACCTACTTAGAAATTTTCCATTTCTACCTAAACACTACAGGGATCAAATTTATACCTAATTTATATATACATCCATAACACATGGATGCACAGTATAGCATATATACACTATATACTATAAATACTATAAAGATCCAGTTTATACCTAAATTGATTTCTAAATTATATTTATTGATTATTCTATTACAGCTGTCCCCCTTCGTTCCCCCTCCACCCAGCACACCTCAATCCCTCAGGCAATCCCTGCACCACTGCTCATGTCCAAAGGTCATGTGTATAAGTGCTTTGGCTACTCCATTTCCTATACTGTACTTTATATCTCCATGGCTATTCTATAACAACTTATTTGTACTTCTTAACCCTTCACCTCTTCAACCATTCCCCCACAGCCCCCTACCCATCTGACAAATTTCAAAACGCTCTCCCTATCCATGATTCTGTCTCTGTTCTTGATTGCGTACTTTCTTTTTTAGATTCAATTGTTGATAGATACGTATTTATTGCCACTTTTGTTGTTTTGATCTTTTTTCTTTAGTGCCTTTAACACGTTTCAAATAATAATGGTTTGGTGATAATGAGCTCCTTTAGTTTTTTCTTGTCTGGGAAGCTCTTCATCTGCCCTTTGATTTAAATGGTTATCTTTGCTGGGTAGAGCAATCTTGGCTGTAGGTCCCTGCTTTTCATGACTTTGAACACTTCTTGCCAATCCTTTCTAGCCTTCAAAGTTCCTTTTGAGAAATCAGCTGACAGTCTTACGGAAACTCCCCTGTAGGTAACTAACTGCTCTTCTCTTGCTGCTTTTAAGGGTCTCTCTTTAAGTTTTAGTATTTTAATTATAATGTGCCTTGGAGTGGGCCTCTCCTTTGCATTCATCTTGTTTAGGACTCTCTGTGCTTCCTGGACTCGCATGTCTATTTCCTTCACCAAATTAGGGAAGTTTTCTTTCATTATTTCAAATAAGCTTTCAATTTCTTGCTGTTTCTCTTCTTCTGGCACCCCTATGATGCAAATGTTGGAATGCTTCAAGTTGTCCCAGGGGATGCTTTACACTATCCTTGTTTTTTGGATACTTTTTGCTTCTTGTTGTTCTGATTGCTTTTTACTTCTTTATGTTCCAAATCATTAATTTGACTCTCGACTTCCTTCATTCTACTGTTGTTTCCTTGTAAATTGTTCTTTAATTAGTGTATCCTCTGTTTCTGACTGGATTTTTGTTATGCTGTTGAGGTGCTAAGTTCCTTTAGCATCTTTATAAACAGGGTTTTGAACTCTGAATCTAATACATTGCTTATCTCCATTTTGCTTAATTCATTTTCTAGAGTTTGATCTGTTCTTTCATTTGGGCCATGTTTCTTTGTCTCCTCATTTTGGCAGCTTCCGTGTGTTTGTTTCTATGTATTTTAGGTAGAGCTGTTATGATTCCCTATCTTGGTAGCATGGCCTAATGTAGTAGATGTCCTGTAGGGTCCATTGGCACAGCCTCCCCTATCACCTAGGCTGGGTACTCAAGTTATGCCCTCTGTGCGGGCTGAGTACACCCTCCTCTTGTAGTTGAGCTTTGATTGCCGATGGTAGGTCAATGGGAGGGATGTACCCAGACCATTCAGCCGCAAGGACTGGCTGTGATCACTGACCACCAATCTCTGCCCTCTGTGGAGGATCAGGTATGCAAAGGCAGTGAGTCTGAGTAAGTTCATGTGTGGGTTTTTTAAGGGGAAATGCTTGGGACTCTAGAAGTTTCTTCCACTGACTCAATCCCCACTGGCTTTGCAGCCAGAAGTTATGGGGATTTGTCTTCCCGGCAACAGAATCCTGGGCTTGGGGGCCTTGTGTGGGGTTGGGACTCCTCGCTCCTGAAATATCCCTCCCAAATTTTTATCCACCACATGTGGATTTGGGACCAGCCCGTTCCGCATCTCTATCCCTCCTACTAGTCTGGAAGGATGTGGTTTCCTTAATTCCGTAGTTGTCAGACTTCCATTCAACTCGATTTCTGATGGTTCAGAGTGATGGTTATTCTGTATTTTAGTGTAATTTTGATGAGGTTGTGTGAGGAGGTGAGCAGTGTTACCTATGCCACCAACCTGACTGGAAGTATCCCCTAATTTGCATATATATCCATGTATATGGATACTTATCTCCAAAAGTATATAGGTTTCTTAGAATAAACACAAAAATATAAAGTAAGTGTCTCAAAAAAATGTTAAAAGGAATTTCATACCATCTGTTCAAAAATACTCTGAACAATGTCTGCAAAGATTTATACTCCATTAGCAGTTTCAAAGAGTTTTCTTCCTCAAAAACTTTTCCAACTTTAAAAAATGCCAGTTTTTATGGCATTTATGGCAATGCTCTCTACTTGGCTTAAATTTTTATTTCTTAGATCTGTAATAAGGGCAAACTTTATTTTATTTATTTTAGTAAATAATTTATAATCTTTGCAGACAATATTTGACACTGCTTTGTCCTAGAATGTCTCAGACTTAAAGCAGCTCAGGTGAGAGCAGTCAGGACCACGTCCTGACAGGTACATGCACCAGAAAGGTTAACCCTACAATAGCTCAGGAGGGGTGTTGGAATAAGGGTAAAATTTTAAAAATATACTCACTAATGTGGTAATGATAAAATGACTAAAAAGAGCTATTCATCTTCATTTTGCAATCGACAGGGTAAAGATTAGTTCAGAAAGAATAATCAATGAATGCTAATCTTAAGGGGGTAAATTTTATGAGGAGCGGGCTATTTGCACATGGCCTCAAAAGTATTTCCACAAATACTGCTTTTTAAGTTGCTAGACAAAACACAGTAATAATAAATGAGAGAAAATTGACAAAACCTGAACTGAGAGATCAAAACATCATCAATGTGAAGCCCACAGATATCATGTGACTCCACATGTAGTACTCTGAGAAATACTCAGGTCAGTTAGTTATGTACAATTTCAATCAGAGGTCTATAATGTGAATATAATCATGAGGGACCATTAGACAAACTAAAATTGAAGAACATTTTATACAATAACTGGTCTATGTTTCTTCAAAATCGCCAATACTATGGAAGATTAGGAAAGGCTGAGAACTATTCCAGATTAATGGAGACTAAAGAGATGTCAAACAAATGGGATATGTGATGATTCTATTATGAAAGGGGGAAACATGCAATAAAGAACATTACTAGATTAATTATCATTATTGGAATAACAATTCCACATTGACACAATTGGAATATGAACCATAGATAACATTGTAGCAATGCTAAACTTACAAAATTTAATAATGCAACTATGTCTGCATAAGGAACATTCTTCTTTTTTTAATCCTCAACCAAGGATATGTTTTATTGATTTTAGAGAGAGGAAGGGCAGGGTGGGGAGCGGGAGGCAGGGGTGTGGGGGGAGGGGAGGAGGGGGGGAGAGAGAGAAAGAGAGATAGAGATAGAGATAGAGATAGAGATAGAGATAGAGAAAGAGAAAGAGAAAAAGAGAGAAAGAAACATCAACACAAAAGAGAAACACTGATCAGTTGCCTCCTGTACTCACCCTGACTGGTGTATGCACCCCAGGCATACACCAGGCACCCTGACTGGTGTATGCACCCCATGCATACTGGTGTATGCATATACCTGCAACCCAGGTATATGCCCTGACTGGGATCAAGTCCGTAACCTTTTGGTGGACAGGATAACACTCCAATCAAGTGAGCTCCCGGTCAGGGCAAGAACATTCTTGTTATTAGGAAATACATACAAAATATAGTTAATAAACTCAAATGGCTCATAATAAATAATGCATGTATGTGTATATACAGATATGAAAATATAGAAAAAAGAATATGATATAGCAAAAGTAGCACTATGTTAAAAATCTGATAAAGGGTATATTAAGAGTTCTCTAAACCAGGGGTCCCCAACATCCAGGCTGCAGACTGGTACCGGTCCAGGCCTGTTAGAAACCAGGTCACAGAGCAGGAGGTGTGCTTGTGCTTGAATCATCCCAAAACCATCCCCAATCCATGGAAAAACTGTCCTCCAAGAAACCAGTCCCTGGTGTCAAAATGGTTGGGGACCGCTGCTCTAAACTACTCCTGCAACTTTACAGCAAAACCAAAATCCCATGCACAACAATATACTACAAAACTAGGTGATGAGGTGTCTTTCACAAACCTCAAAATACAAACAAGAAAAACCACTGCCCTGGCCTGTGTGGCTCAACTGGGCGTTGTCCCACAAACTGAAAAGGTCGAGAGTTCAATTCCCAGTCAGGGCACATGGTGGGGATGCAGGTTTGATCCCCAGTCAAGGCACATGCAGGAGGCAACTGATGGATGTTTCTCTCTTGTATTGATGATTCTCTCCCTCTCTTTTTCCCTCCCTTCCTTCCTCTCTCTCTCTATAATCAATTTTTTAAAAAGAAAAGAAAAACCACCAACAGATACAAGATCTGTCAGGAATCAATTTGTCCATATGAAGTAAGTAGAGGCAAGCACTGGGGTGTCTGGCTAATCTAAGAACAGAAAAGCTCTCAGTAGTTAAGAGGTACTCACCAGAAGGGAAAGTGAGTCAATTTGAGAACAGCGGATGACACTGTAGGGTTCTGACAACTAAAATAGTAACTTAAGTACCAGGACTGCAGAAAGGTTTTACAGGGGTAGTTACCATGATAAGCTCTTGAAACTAACCAGCTAAGGCATCAGGAGAAACTGGAGAAACTCCTAGCGATAGAATCATAACTGAGCCACATATACAGAAAAGAAAAAAAAATCCACATTGTGGGAAGAGAACAGAGCAAGGAAACCTCACAAAGCAAGTCAACCAAATTACAGAAAAGAGGAAACATTCTGATATTGGGAAAGCCACTCTGCTCTCTAAAAGTCCAAGAAAACTCATTTCAACAAAAATGAGCAGTAGAAAAAGAAAGGGCAAATTCCATACAAAGTTATTGCAAGAGAAAAATAAATAAATAAGGAGCAGTATAATACCCCTATAATCAATAAAAGCATGCCAAAAAAAAAGTGCCTAGAGAACAAAGCAAAACTGTTACCTTCTGTTTCAAAATGGATTAAAAGATACTGAGCATGAAAGAAATGATACAAGACATAAAAGAATAACATATATCTAAGTTTTTCTAATTCAGAAGTAAAAATGAAGACTAAACTAGAAGAAACACAAAATTAAACTTTTAACAGTTAATGCCTCAAGAGAAATATAAAAGGAGAAAGGGGAAAATATTTAAAGTAAAAAGAAATTTTAAAGAAGGAGAAATGAAAAGAAGGAGTGGGAAATAAAGAAGTATTAAGTATTTTTTTAAATATTTATTTTGTGAGAGGGGAAGGGAAGGAAAAAGAGAGAGAAAAACTGATGCCCGAACCGGGGAACAAACCACATCCTAGGCATGTTCCCTGACCAGGAATTGAACTGGTGCCCTTTCACTATGAGGGTCGACGCCCAACCAACTGAGCCAAACTAGTCAGGGCAGGAAGTGTTAAATACTGAACATAGGCAAAAGACAACCCAACCTGAACCTGTGGATAATACAAATCTCTTAAGGGGGGGGAAAAAAAAAGACAGTGAACAGCAGCAGAAATGCTTAAAACTAAAATTCAAAAAAAAAGAGTCTGGAAAGCAAATAAAATAACATTAAATATGAGAAAGAAATCACATCATATACTTGAGAATATCAACCCATAACAACCCACACTGCCCATTTTCTAATAAAAGATTTAGAATCAAAAATGAAATTATTTGTTGGGTATTAGGCAGAATTGGCAACAGAGTTTTACGGGAAAGAAATTCCTACATAAAAAGTATCAACAGACTTGTAAAAACTTTTGTGAAAAAAGAAAATAAAGTAACATTTAAGATTCTCAAGTAAAGAAAACGTAAGCCTATGCCCCAGCTGATACAGCTCACTGGACTGAGCATTGGCCTGAGAACCAAAGGGTCGCCGGTTCCATTCTCCAGTCAGGGAACACGCGTAGGTTACAGGAGATCCAGTATGGGGCGTGTAAGAGGCAACCATACATTGATCTTTCTCTCCCTCTATTTCTCCCTCCCTTCCCCTCTGTCTAAAAATAAAATAAATAAAATCTTTAAAAGAAAAAGAAAATACAAGCCTAGAATCTACTGCCAACAAAATGACTTTACACTCAAATATAAAGGGCATTAATTGTTTCCAGCACCAAAGTACACAGGAAATATTATTCCTATGAGCCTATCCTAAGGAATCGACCAAAATGACTAGACTCAAGGCACTGACATAAGTATTAACTACTGACTATTAAGCATGTACTTACTGCAGAAATAAAACTAAATGATGTCTCAAAGGGAGAAAGTATAGTATACAATGCATACATGAACAAAGTATGTAGACACAGTACTGTTTAAAAAGGAGGGGCTAAGGAATCTCTCCTGTAACTTCCAGATGGCCTCATGGCTGATGCAGGTGCCATGAGTACCAAAGCTGTACCCTGAAGCAGTGGGTGAACCTATCTGGCTGTCACTTTATAATTTTTCACCCGAAGGCCACCTCTATCAAGTAACATATGCTTTTAAGGCTCTTGAGGTGGCCTTGTATTAAGGCTGTCACAAAGAAAAACCATGCAAAAAGAAAGCACATAGAACAAATTACTGGACTCCAGCAGAGAGACCAATTTATTCTAGATAACCAAAAACAGTGGCTGTGTAGGAGAATAATGCAATGACAGGGAAACATTATGAGAGAGCAAGTAGTAAAAACAAGTACGACTATGCGATCCTTGATGTGTAAAAGGGTTGCAGACACTTCCCAGGTCCACACACAAACTATCTCTTGGTTGTTGAATATTTTTCACCAATATTGATAAAGACCAGAGCCCTCAGTATACAAGTGTTGCTATCCTGCATGTTACTGTTATGAGTTTAAAAAGTACTACAGAAAGGGATTAAACCAACTGAACTAAGAGTTTCCCTGAAATAAAAGTGTGCCCAAAGTATTTGATTAGACATTTTTCTATCAACTGACTTCAAGGTAAATCCTAAATCCTGAAAATTCTTACAGAAACGAAATTAATGCACACTTTGCTGCTCCAGCAGAGAACATAAACATTTATATTTAGTGTCAAATTCTGATGCCAATGACCAAGATATTTTATAAAAACAAACCAACATTTAGGGAGGCGTCTGGAATGAAAAAGGAGCCTCTCCTACTTCTTCTTACAATGTTAAAGGCTGTGCTCATGAGAGACTGAAGTTAGAACGGGGAAAACATGACATGGTGTTACATATATAAAGTGGGATAGAGCAAATGAATGATTTTGGGATATTCTAATCTTACCATCTCCAATTATCAGGAAATCAGGCGTCAGTGTGGAGGTGATAAACATGTGACATAAAAGTAGTCCTGAATTTGAACTAACAGCATTAATTCATTTTTTCATAGCTTTGTCCACTGAGGAGACCTATGAGCAATAACCAACCCAGTAATAATAATCATCAGTTAGCAGACTGAGGTCTCTACATAACATTTCCCACTAAAAGATGCCAGAGTTCTTTAGAGCAATGGCTGGTTCCACATACAATGCAGGAAGTATACAAGGTAAGTCTGAAATACCCTGCTATACCAGTTTATGTAGAAACTATCGAAGGTTTATTAGGACCAAGTTAAAAAGCACTCAGAAGCCATGACTCAGGAGTCACAGGGACGTCATATACAGTATAGGGAACAGAGTCAATAATTTTATAATAACTATGTACAGTGACAGAGTTACTAAACTTACTGTGGTGATCACTTTGTAAAGTATAAAAATGTTTAGTCACTATGATGTACAATTTAAGCTAATATTATTCTATGCCAACTATAATTTTTAAAAAATTTTTTAAAACCTCAGGAGCAAACTTGAAAACACTTTCACTGGCCAAAGATGGAATAACCTGAACTTCAAAAAGGATAATAGCTAGAAATAACCAAAACAGATCAAATGTTTAAATTCATATATTCAAAATGATTTTTAAAAATACAAATTGTTCACCTTTGGAAAATGATAGGTAACTATTTTTAAAACTGACAAGTATGCTCTTCAAATGTGTGGTCATAAAAACAAGTGAAAATTGAAAAACTCTGACAGAACAAAAGAGACTAAGGAGGCAACTAACTGGAATGGTTCCTGGAACAGAAAAGGGGTCTTAATTTAAAAACTAGTGAAACCCAAATAAAGTCTACATTTAGTTAATGATATTGCACCAATGTTATTATCTCAGTCTTAACAAATGGTTACATAAGACAGAGGTTAACAAACTACAAACCAGAATCTGATTTTGTATGGTGGGCCAGCTAAGAAAGGTTTTTAACATTTTTTAAATGTTGTTAAACAACAACAAAAAGGAACATGGAACAGAGATGACGTGTGGCCTGCAGAGCATAATATAAGTGCAAATGGCCCTTTATAGAAAGTTTGCCAACACTTGACATAAAATGTTAACATTAAGGGAAACTGTAAAAGTTAAAAGAGAGCTCTCTGTATCATTTTCCGACATTTTGGCAAATCTTAAAATTATTCCAAAAAAGCTTTCTAAAGAAGGAAAAAATGACAGAGAATAGAAAAATTAACAGAAAAAAAAAATCAAAGAAACCAAAACTTGGCCCTTGGGAGAGGGTGTAGTCAACAGAATTGACAGCTGACAAAGCTTCAGCTAGAATAACCAAGAAAACAGAAGACTCAAGTTATTAAAATTAGGAATAAAAATAAATAAAATAAAATTAGGAATGGAACACAGTGCCATAACCTCAACTTCAAGCCAAGATGGAGGCGTAGGTAAATACACTTTCAACCCCTCACAACCAAAAGAAGGACAATAAAAAATTTTAAAACAAAAAATATCAGAACTGCCAGAAAATCGAACTGTATGGAAGTCTGACAACCAAGAAGTTAAAGAAGAAACATTCAATCAGACTGGTAGGAGGGGTGGAGATCGGCAGCCGGGGTGGAGAAGACACACCGCAAGGCTGCTGCTGGCAGACCAGGTGGTCCCTCATTTGCGTGGGGATAAACTCGGAGGAACAGCTGCAGAAGGAGAGAGACCGTGCAACCCAGGGTTCCAGTGTGGGGGGAAAAGGCTCAAAACCTCTACTGATAAAAGTCTGTGGGGTTTGTGGTGGTGGGAGAAACTGCCAGCCTCACAGGAGAATTCGTTTGAGAGACCTACGGGGTCCTAAAATGTACACAAACCCACCCACCCAGGAATCAGCACCAGAAGGCCCCAATTTGCTGGTAGGTATCAGGCAAAGAGACTGAGAGTCAGCCAAGAACCAAGCGAGCGGCACTGTTCCCTCTTAGACACCTCCCACACATACAGCTCCACAAGGTAGTGCCGTGGGTTGCCCCATCTTGAAGGATAAGTAAGGCTCCACCCCTCACAATATAATAGGTGTTCCGAGACAAAAATATATGGCCCAAACGAAAGAACAGATCAAAGCTCCAAAAATAGAACTAAGTGATGAAGAGACAGCTAACATAACAGATGCAGGGTTCAAAACACTGGTAATTTGGATGCTCACAGAATTGGTGGAATATGGTCACAAAACGGAGGAAAAAGTGAAGGCTATGCAAAGTGAAAAAGAGCAAAATATACAGGGAACCAACAGTGAAGGGAAGGAAACCGGGACTCAAATCAACAATTTGGAGCAGAAGGAAGAAACAAACATTCAACCAGAACAGAATGAAGAAACAAGAATTCAGGAAAAAACTCCCAGCTGGTATAGCTCAGTGGACTGAGTGCTGGCCTGAGAACCAAACTGGCACCTGTTCCGATTCCCATCAGGGCACATGCCTGGGTTGTGGGACAGGTCCCCAGTAGGGGGCAGGCAAGTGGCAAACACACATTAATGTTTCTCTCCCCTTCTTTCTCCCTCCCTTCCCCTCTGTCTAAAAATAAAATAAATATAATCTTTTCTTTTTAAATGAGGAGAGGCTTAAGAACCTCTGGGACAACTTTAAACATTCCAACATCCGAATCACAGAGGTGCCAGAAGGAGAAGAGGAAGAGCAAGACATTGAAAACTTAGTTGAAAAAATAATGGAGAACTTCCCCAATCTGGCAAAGGAAATAGACTTCCAGGAAGTCCAGGAAGCTCAGAGAGTCCCAAACAAGTTGGACCCAAGGAAGCACACACCAAGGTATGTCATAATTACATTACCTAAGATTAAAGATAAGGAGAGAATCTTAAAAGCAGCAAGAGAAAAGGAGACAGTTACTTACAAAGGAGTTCCTATAAGACTATCAGGTCATTTCTCAAAAGAAACCTTATAGGCAAGAAGGGGCTGGAAAGAAGTATTCAAAGTCATAAAAGCCAAGGACCTACATCAAAGATTACTCTATCTGGCAAAGCTATCATTTAGAATGGAAGGGCAGATAAAGTGCTTCCCAGATAAGGTCAACTTAAAGAAGTTCATCATCACCAAGCCCTTATTACATGAAATGTTAAAGGGACTAATCTAAGAAAAAGAAGATGATCAAAAATATGAACAGTAAAATGACAACAAACTCACAACTACCAACAACTGAACCTAAAAAAATAAACACAAAAACAAACTAAGGAAAACAACTAAAACAGAAACAGAATACCAGAAATGAAGATCACATGGCGGGTTATCAGCAGGGAGGGGGAGGGTGGGGAATGGGGGAAAAGGTACAGGGAATAAGAAGCTTAAGTGGTAGGTTCAAAATATACAGGGGGATGTTACGAACAGTATAGGAAAGGGAGAAGCCAAAGAACTTATATGTACATCCCATGGACATGAACTAAGGTGGGGAATGCTGGTGGGATGGGAGGTGCAGGGTGGAGCGGAATAAAGGGGTGAAAACAATGGGACAGCTGTAATAGCACAATCAATAAAATATATTTTAAAAAAGAAACAAAGGGTCATAACTGATTTTAAAGGAATAAAAAGAATTATACGAGAACACCATGAACAAATGTATGCACCAAATTAAATTAACTGAGACAAAAGTCAACAAAGATACAAACTTCTGAAACTAACTCACGGAAAACTGAAACTCTGTAACAAATGGCTGAATTAGTCATCAAAAAACTCACATAAAGAAAAGACCAGGCCCATATGGCTTCACTGTTAAATTCTACCAAACAAAGAATTAACAGCAGCCACCAATATTTTACAAGCTCATCCAAAAAACAGAAGGGAACACTTCTAAATCATCCTATCAATATTACCCTGATAGCAAACACAAAGACATCACAAGAAAAGGCAATCACAGAAAAATATCTCTTATAACATAGGTGAAAAATCTTTCAGGCCTTGGGGGAAGCTCAATTGATTATAGCAGGGGGGTCGCCAACCCCGAGGGCAGAGGACCTGTGTCAGTCAGTAGCCTGTTAGGATCTGGGTCAGGAAGGAAGCTCCCCTGAGCTCTGTTTCCTGTTTCCTCTCCTCACCCTCCTACCCCACCCCAATCCCACCCCAACCCCACCCCCACCCCCTCCACAGCCACAGCAGGCAAGTAGGCAAAGCTCACCTAAGCTCCACCACCTACCAACCCTCCTCCCACAAAACAGGTCCCTGGGGCCAAAAAGTTTGGGGAACACTGGGGTTAGAGCACTGCCCCAATTTGCCAAGTTTGCCAGTTCCATCCCCATCAGGACACATATGAAAATCAACCAATGAATGCATAAATAAGTGGAACAACAAATTGATGTGCCTCTGCCTGTCTCTCTCTCCACCCCTTCTCTTTCTCTCCCCACCCCAGAATTCAACAGTTTTTAAATTTATCAAAAAAAAAGAATCCTCCACAGAATCCTAGCAGATCAGCAACATACAAAATGAATTCTACACCATGGCCAATTGAGGTTTATCCCTGAAATGCAAGATTAACATCTCAAAATCAAGCAATGTAATATACCATATTACATATGCTTACATATGTAATATTACATATGCTTACATATAAGTAGAACAGATAAAAACCACATGATCATTTAAAGACACACAGAAAAACGATGTGATAAGGCCCAACACTCCTTCATGATAAAAACACTCAATAAATCAGAAATAGAAGGGGACTTCCTCAACCTAATAAAGGCAACTACAAAAAAACCCACTGGCTGGTGGGGCTCAGTGGACTGAGTGCTGGTCTGTGAACCAAAAGGTTACCGGTTTGATTCCCAGTCAAAGCACAAGCCTGGGTTGCAAGCCAGGTCCCCAGTAGGGGGCATGAAAAGAGGCAACCAATCACACATCCATGGTTCTCTCCCTCTCTTTCTCCCTCCCTTCCCCGTCTCTAAAAATAAATAAAATCTTTAAAGGAAAAAAAAAAAAAACCCACAGCTAATGTCATACTTAATGGTGAAAGATGACTGAAAGCTTTACCCTAAGACCAAGAACAAAGCAAGCATGACTATTCCAACCATCTGTACTGGAGGGTCTAATTAAAGCAATTAGATAAAGTCCTTAAGCAACTAGGCAAGGAAAGTAGAATATACACATAAACTAATTTTTTGTGGCTTTAAAATAGAAAATATCTGCCCTGGTTGGTGTGGTTCAGTGGACTGAGAGCTGGCAGGCGAACCAAAGGGTCACTGAGTCGATTCCCAGTCAGGGCACATGCCTGGGTTGCGGGCCAGGTCTCCAGTTGGGGGCACATGAGAGGCAACCACACATGGATGTTTCTCTCCCTCTCTTTTTCCCTCCCTTCCCCTCACTAAAAATAAATTTAAAAAATCTTTAAATAAATCATGTCCATCTTTTAAAAAATAAAATAGAAAATATCCAAATATACACACCCTTTGCAATACACATGCAAACTTGAGAAAAATATTTTACAAGTGTACAGAGAATAGGGCCAACAGTGATCCGGAAAACAACCATCATGAAATTATTCATCCCTGAAGCATTATGTTTCTAAAAGATAAAAAGTGCCTATTATAAAAATTATTAGATCACAAAGTAGAGCTTCTGTTTTGCTACTGGGAAGGATCTTAGAGGCAGTAATACACTTCAACTCTGTACTGTGCCCCAAAGTATCTTACTCATGCTTTTTTGCTGGGTGTTGCTGGTACAGGTCTCTTAACTACCACGTGTGTTATGTCCAGTATATCAATCATGCTGCCTCCCCGTGAGGGAAGAAGCTATTTTAACAGTCCAAGGATGCAGCAAAGAGTCTAGGCTAGAGTAGTTGTCATTAGAATAAAGGGATATAAAGGGAGATGATTTTTTGTGTGCCATTTTATACTTGAAAGACTGAAGAAAGTTACCAAAACATGTGCAAAATGGGAGAACACTGTCTGCAATATAGTATGGGAAACTGCAAGAGTCTGAAGTAAAAAGACATACACAGAAATGAGAGTTGGGGGCAAGGTGAAAGCAGTACATAAAGATAATCACCAGAGCCCTAAAGCACGCAGGATATCTGCATCAAGAAAACAAAATTAAACCAGCAGAATTTTCTGGGATGAGGATGATGTTCTGTATCTTGACAGGGGACTAGATTACACAAGTACATGCATCCAACAAAAAAATGATCTCATACACTTAAAATACATCTGTATGTGAATTTCACCTTAACAAAAGAGATCTAAACAAATATTAAACTGGATGATTTGTATGCTAAAGTGTTTAGGGTAGCGTATATTGGCGTCTTTAATTTACTTTGAAATGCATCGAAAATAACACGGAATAATGGACAGCTCTAGTCAGATGTGATAATGCAAATACAGCAAAAAGGTAACAGTGAGTATATGGGTGCTCACTATACAAGTCTCAACTTTTCTTTGTATTTGAACATTTTAGTAATAAAATATTAGAAGAAAAAATTTTAGTAGATCAAAATAAGCTGTGGGGAAGGTCAAAAAGAAAATGCAAAGGAAAAGGAAGGGAAAGAAACAGATGTTCAGGAGCTAAAATAGAAAGATAAAAGGGGAAAAAATCCAAGAAAGTCAATCACAGACCAGTTGTGAACACACTCACTCACCACTGATGTGTACTAGAAAGAATGTTCCTGGTTCAAGACATTTCAGACAGAAAATTCAGCACACAGAAATAACACAGAATACAAGATAGCTCAAACCCAGGGACTCTAGCTATAATATCTTTCTGATAAAGAGTGCAAGATCAATTAAAAGTAATGGAGCAGGGAGGTAAACAACCACAAATAATAACACCAAAAGCAGCAACATTTAAACTTGAAAACTGCCTGTGCTTCCTAGATGTGCACAAGTCAGAGAAACAAAGCTTCTCCTGACTCTATTAAAATATAAACCAAAAAAAACCTCAAGCTGATAAGACTTTCACTAAAGATTATAAGCAGAATACTTACTAATAATAATATTTTGCTATAGGTCCACAGTCTGAGGTTTCTACATATTTCTATATTTTTATTTTCATTTTTTTAAATATTGTTTTAAAGATTTCATTTGTTTATTTTTAGAGAAAGGGGAAGGGAGAGAGAAAAGAGAGGGAGAGAAACATCAATGTGCAGTTGCTTCTTGCTCACCCCCAACCAGGGACCTGGCCCACAACCCAGGTATGTACCGACTGGGAATCGAGCCAGTGACCCTTTGGTTCACAGGCCAGTGCTCCGTCCACCAAGCCACACCAGCCAGGGCTACATTTTTATTTTGATACTGTTTCAGCCACACATTTCTAACTGTAAAGTCACTACTCATTACCATATGTAAGATAAATACCAATTACTAATTTATTCAAGAGTTCTCTTTTTTAAAGAATTTATTTATTTAATTTTAGAGAGAGGGGAAGGGAGGGAGAAAGAGGGAGAGAAACTCTGACATGTGAGATACATCAATTGGTTGCTTCTCTCACACCCCTAACGCTCAACTGAGGCATGTGCACTGACTGGGAAATCAAACAGGTGAACTTAAGAGTTCACAGGCCAGGACTCAATCCACTGGGCCACACCAGCCAGGGCCAGACTTAGCTTCTTAAGCTTAAGTACTGTGACGCAAATATTCTTTGCGTTTCTCTTCAGTGACATCAACTGTTTTATTCCCAAAAGTGTGTAGGCTATCTAGACATAACTCCTGAAAGCACAGCTGATGCACTTAACAGGTGTTTAACAAGTACAGTTTTGTAATACTAGCATAGCATATTAATGAAATGCAAAGCATTTTAAATTATAACTTTAAATATTTTTACCTTTGCCAACCATCCTAATCAGGAAGAAAATTAAGTATTAGATAAACAAGGCACCAAACATAAATTAGAGTATGACAGGAAGATTGCCAGGCTGAGCTTTAGGGACTGAGGTCTGTACAGCTTGGGAAATCAGAGGAATAAGCAGAATCAACTGGTAATTCAAAGTTAAACACAGTTAATGCTCCCTCCCCTACAACAGACATTAGTGACATCTACCACACAACTGTCAAAGTTGAAAAAAAGTCTTGCCAAGAAAAGCAGCGTTACTAATCCCTTCCTCTGGATCTCCCTTTCATTCACTTGGCTTATAATGAGCTAAGATACTTTCCTAATAAAGAATGTGTTGATAGCTTTTATGGTAAACCCAAATGTTTTTTGTTTGTCACCCAGAAAGTTTGGAAAATATGATTAAGTAGGGTTATTTTTTTTAAGTCATCCTTAGGTTCATCACCCAAAGATAAACATCATTAACATAGTCTACTAGTCTTTTTTTTAAGAGTTGTGCTACATTCTAAGTATAATTTTGCAGCCTTTCTCAGATGATCAGAAACCCGGCATTTCCCATCATAATTTCAAATATTATCACAGTCACCTCATAACTTATGTGAAATATACAATAAGACTAGAGGTTACCACTTCCTCGTCACACCTCATACAAGTTCTAATTCCTTAGAACAATTTTCTGCAAAGAATACATCATTTTAAATGATTAAAATCTAAAGTATTTCTCTTTCCACATGATACTAGAGAAACACCACTTTAACCAAATGATAAAATTCATCAATCACCAGCAGTATATAGGACAAACCTATGTTCTGTTCATTATGATATAATGCATTAAAAACAGATCATCACTTATTGTATGTGCCCTGACCCAGGATCAAACCTGCAACCTTGGTGTATGGGGACCAGGCTCTAACTACTAAGCTACATGGCCAGGGCTAAAATCTCCCCTTTTAAGTCTTTTTCTTAGGATATATTTCACAGAATGGGATTAATGGATAAACAAACATAAACAATTTCACTAATACATAATACTGTTTTGAGAAATTCTCACGTTCTTTTATCAAAAAGAAAAATTAATAACCTAAGGGTCTAGGTATCCTTCCCACAACTCAGTTAGCAGTTGCTTCTTCTAATTAGGTCAAATGAGCCATCCCCAAAAGGCCCATAGAAAAACTCTTAGTCACAGCCCTTGGGAGGAAGGGAGTCCTCCCTCCTCCAGTCCAGACGCTTTGATTCTCTGGAAATTAGCTCAAGGACTTTACTCCGGTGGGAGACAGAGACAGCTTACATTCCCAAACATTTCATTTGGTCCTCCTTCAAAAGACCACGAATTTAAACCTTACTGATTTGATAAACAAACAAACAAAATCTATGTTTTAATTTATATTTCTTTATTAGCACAGTTGCACCTATGATTACTCATAACTTGTATTTCTTCTTTGATAAGAGTCCATTCATGAACCATTCTCTTATGCGTTTATCTATAAAGGGAGGGCCTAGTCAAAAAAGCCCCAGTTTTTCCAATAGTCTTTCTTGATCAGCTATGAATAAATATCTATCAGGGTAAGTGTATTTAGGAGCAAGCACTGAATAACAGAGATGTATGTCTATTAATAGCAGCAAAATACAAGGCTAGCTTATATTTAAAAATATAATGCAACTATTGAGTACAGTCTACTCCCTGTGTCCCTTAATATCAACAGGGCACTTGGGTGTAATAATTATAAAAAGTACTTGCAATTTGCTATCAAAGTATAGTCAAATCAACAATCTGAAATTATAATGGACTGCATAGGTCTATTTACTCACCTCCATACTGCCTCTGAAAAAAGTTTACCAATCTAACGAATAGCATGTAGGAAGTGCTCAATTTCATACTATATACTATGTTTAGCACTTTATGTGGATTGTCATGCATCACTCAAAATAATAATATAAATAAACTGAGGAGGGACTAATTAACACTAATTATTTTATACAAATGAATCTTGTTAATTAAGACATTCTAAGATTAAAGCATTTTTTACAGGTAACAATGCTTGAAAGAAAAGGTTTGGAAGTCTCTTATAATTTAGATACATCTCTACTTCAGAGTTGTATTTCTCTGTATACGTTGGATTTTCATATTACATTCCAGTGACACAGATTCATATTGTAATAAAGAAAAAAAAGATGGCCCAGATGCTAATAGGTAGCAAGAAAAAGCTCAGGATTAAAGAGTTAAGGAACAACATTCAACTGTACCTGAATCAGTAATATTTTCTCTTTCCTATTATATACTACCTACATTTTAAAAATAAGATTTAAAATCCCGAGGTTTCTGCCCTGGTTGGTGTGGCTCAGTGAACTGACTGCCCGCCTGTGAACCAAAGGGTTGCCAGTTCAATTCTCAGTCAGGGCACATGCCTACGTTGTGGGCCAGGTCCCCAGTAGGGGGCATTGGAGAGGCAACCATACAGTGATATTTCTCTCCCTCTCTTCCTCCCTCCCTTCCCCTCTCTCTAAAAATAAATAAAATTTTTAAAAACACTTGTAAAATCCTGAGATTTCCTACAAAAGAGAATACTAAAGCATTATGTACTTCCTAAATTTCCATAACTCTAAATATGGTAAACTTACCTGTACTACTTGTTTCTGTAGTTGTGTTGCCTGTGTTGCTGAAATCTGTGTTTTTTCCCGAGCACCTCGGGAACGGTCATTGCTCACCGAAGTCATCATACACAGTATATACAAAATAACGTATGTACAATATAGAAAATCTGCAAGAAAGCAGGCATAATGAGTAAAACTTGCAAATCACAGTAAAAGGCAAGGATAAAATACAGGGATAAGGAGTAAACATGAGATATATCAAAGGTTCTCTAGAACACAAGTTCGAGAAAACAATCCTTAAGGATTTTAGATTTTCCTGGCAGCTCTTATGCCAATTTTACTAACACAATCTAAAAGTCTAAGGTCTATTTACCAGTATAGCAATTCTAAACAAAAATCTCAAATACCATGAATTTTAACCAGCAATTATTTTACCACTCTACAGGGTGGGGCAAAAGTACGTTTACAGTTGTTTGTATGGAAAGTAATACAATAATTAATATGTAATACAAGAATAAACTGTTTCACATATAACTGTAAACCTTCTTTTCTCCCACACTGGATATAGTTGCTACTACATGTAGTTTTATCTACTCTGCCCATTTGTGGTTGGTATTTGAATCCAAAGACAAAAACTGCGTCCAGCTAAGATTTTATCTGGCAATAATCCAATTCAACATGTGATGTCCAGGAACAAGCTATATCTGAAGGCAAAAGCCACTTATAAAAAATAAATCTTCCAAGGAGACAAAACAATTGGACATATGTTTTTTCTTTATTTATTCAACAAATATTTACTGAATAGCTACTCAAGTGCCAAGATATAATTAAATATGCCATCAAAACATGATTACAACAATGAAATGCCAATTCACACCAATTAGAATGGCTATTATAATAAAAAGAAATTTAAAAATAGAAAATAACAAGTTTTGGCGAGGATGCAGAGAAACCGGAGCCCCTGTACACTGCTGGTAGGAATGTAAAATGGTGCAGCCACTATGGAAAATATGGCAGTTACTCAAAAACAAAAAATTAAAAATAGAATTACCATATGATTCAGTAATTCCACTTCCAGTAATACCCAAAAAAATTGACAGCAGGGTCCTGAAGAAATATTTGTATATCCATGTTCATAGCAGCATTATTCACAATAGCTAAAAAGTATAAGCCACCCAAGCTTATATTGACAGGTGAATGGATAAGCACATGTGGTATGTACATACAATGAACTATTTATGATTCTGCCTTAAAAAGGATGGGGATTCTGACACGTGCTACAGCATGGATGAACCTTGAGGACATTGTGCTAAATGAAATAAGCCAGTCAAAAAGGACAAATACAGTATGACTACTTGTATAAATTATCCAGAATAGTCAAATTCATAGTCAAAGTTTAATGGTGGTTACCAGGGGTTGGGAGTAAGGGAGAATGGAGAGTTACTGTTGAATGATTTCATGTTATGTATATTTTACTACAACTTAAAAACAGTGCAGCAACACAGCACCTTAGTTTAATTTCCAACCCAAAATTCTACACTCAGCAAAGATACCAATCAATGTGATGAAGAAACAAGTTTAGTTCACATATGCAATACCTCAAAGTCAGGAAACTCCTCCAATGAACAAAACAGAAACAAAAGAGCAAACCAAGAAGCAGCTGTTGACAATTAACACCATAAATTAGCCTCCAATCAATTCGCAACATACTACCATTCTGTCCTCCTCTGGTAAAGAAGGCAAAAAAACTGAACACTCAATTCCTCTGCCTCCCTTATAACTTGGGATAACCATGGGCCATTTTTCTCAAAAATGACCTAAATACTCATAGCACCTTTAAACACAGTCCCCAGAAAGTGGAAATAAACCTAATGTCCTTCAAAGAGTCGATAATCTGTAGCACAGCCATATAACTGAAAATTATTCAGCAATAAAAAGAAATCAACTACTGATGCACACAACATGGATGAATTTAAACTCTATTACGGTTGGTAAAAGAAGCCAGACTCAAAAGGCTCTGTACTGTATGATTCAATTTTTATGACATTCTGGAAAAGAGAGAATGTCATATAGGGACAGAAAACAGGTCAGTGGAGGATAACAAGGCGATCCAACACAGGAGAGGAGGCTCCCACAAATGACAGTGAAAGAAGATCAAGATGATAGCTGAGCAGCGGCCTTAGAGGAATCAAATCTAATCAGAGCAGGAGGACAAGAGAGGGCCAGCAAAGAGATGCCTCCAAGAAAATGTTTTTGACCATCCTAAGAAGTTAATTCGCACATATGAAACATAGGTATTAATCAGTGATGGCTACATAGAAATCTAAGCAACTATGAAAAAAACTACTAGTAAGTCCAAAAAAAGGCACCATGGTTCAACTGCAACATTTACATGGTTATAATACTGATCTAACCAAAAATTATTATATAATACTAGGAGGATAGAAGAGGAGAAATTATAAATATAAACTGAGAAACAAGAGAAGGAGAGGGGAAACATAAATAGCAGAAGAAATACCCAAGAGTTTCTTGAAAGTAACTGCCTCTGGAAAATGGGATCCAAGAATAAGTCAGAACAGGGTAGGGTATTGTTGTGAACATATAGAACTTTCTGGAAAACAACTTTTTATTCAAATGTACTATGTTCTGGGCACCAAGATGAACATTTTATATACAGGATTTCCTGTAATTCTCAACAATACTCTATAGACATAATCTTTATTTTCAGAATCAGATATAAAATTTGGAAAGGTTCTATACAGATCAATGAGATGTAAAATATGAGAGTGAGTCCTAACTGCTTATTTCCTGAGATACAGAGCCTACAAACCTAACTAGGTACTAAATTATAAAATTACTATTGCGTTCATAATCCTAAACCAGCAAAACAGAGCCTAGAGACCAGGCTAGAAGAGACAAAACGCTTAACTACAAAAACAAGCCACACAGCATCCAGCTATAGACAATGCAGTCTCCTAAGCAGAACACCTGTGGCTAAAGACACTACAATTTATAGCCTCCTCCTAAAGAATCATCTCCCTAACTTTTCCTGACAGTTGCATAAACTCAAAAAATAAATAGAAAGCAATGTTGAGCAACATGAAATTTAAAATAATATGGAAGTAAAAACTTTTATATTTTCACGAATTTTAAATTACTGTATGATTCAAATGTCTTTTGGAACTCTGTAATGAGAAGGTCAACAATGACCAGCTCATCAATGACCACTGCCAATATGGTTTCGGTTCATTGGTGAGGAAAAAAGCCAAAGCAAGAGAGGAAGAGAGAAAGCAAACAATAATAACTGTACTTGCAAGAGGTGGTATGCAAAGCATCAAAGTAGAATCTTCCAAGGATGAGGTACACTGAGCAAATCTAATATACTGTAAGCCCCACGAGAACAACTGTACCATCCCTGTCACCTGTATTCTTCCAGGGCCTCACATGGGATGTGTGCTTAATTTACTGAATAAAAGAGGCTAGAAGCTAAAGAGGGGATAACTGAGAGGCAATAAACTGAGACAGCAATAACGAGAAATGATTCACTTAGACTAGAAGAGGGATTCTTCTCCATAGTCCAGTAAAAAGAAGAAATGCACAGGTCTGGCAGCAGCTAAATTTTCAGATTAGGAAAAACAGGCAATGAAGTTTGCTGTTATCTATGGTTACTTTTTTAGTAAAATATACAAAAACATCTGCAGAGAATGACTACTAGATGAATGGGGGGGTAGCAGATTGTAAGAAAATGGCAACGGTTTGTAACAGCTACTAAGATGAATCAGAGAAAACTGACAGAAAACAAGAAAAAAGAATTGAAAAGTGACACTGAGGAAACTGAAAGCAGAAACCTTGAATAGCTAGCTAGTGGCACTTATCCACATGTTACCATGAAAGCAACTGGAATGACAAAAATTCAAGATCAGAACTTACCTGAATAATTAAGAGAGAAGTGGATTAAGATAAATAGATCCCCTGTTGAAATAGCCCACAAAATAAAAAATCTGAATTTTAAACTTGAAAGAGTCCATTTATACAAGGCACAGCTGATATGTCCAGGTGAAGAGCTGCTCATTAAGGTCTTTCCCATAAGCTTTAAGCTTCAATACATATTTGAAAACATCCCTTCCTAAAAGACTGCTCTCCAGCTTATTACAATCCTGACTGTTGGATCTGTATTTTGCAACCTCACAAGAGGTAAAAATAACACTTTGAAAAAATGTCTTTCATTAAAGATGTTTCATTCTAATATGGTGACTCTTATCTATTGGTTCATTAAGTACTTAGACAATTTGATGAAAACTATGGACTCTCTCCTCGGAAAAATATATATCCACATAAAATTCTACCTGAAATTTCATGAGGTTTATATGTCCCATTATCCCTCCCCAAAGCCTGTCCATAAGAGACCCCACTCCACTCTCTCAATACCCATGGGAGTCCAGGCTAAATACCGTGCTCTAAGAATTTAATAGAACTCTAAAAGATGCTAAAAGCTCCAACGTATCCCTGACCAGGTTAAAATTTAAAATATAACTGCTAATTTGGTCATAAGACAAAATCTTAGAATTCAAACTTTTTAAGATGGGCTCTCTGCTCGCCTAAAAACAAATGGCATATGCTTTTTTCCCAAAGGAACAATTAGGGGAAACACATACTCTTGTGATCCTCGATAAATTTACACTTAGTCTTGGTATTTAATCAACAAACTACCTATGTGTTCTAGAGAAAACGTTTCTCATCAAGATCTGCTAAGATGGTACAAACTTAATCAACTAATGGTAATATTAAAGGTCTGCTGTTTTAGATGAACATAATTAGTGGGAAAACCTATATATCCTTTCTTCTGCACCACATTTTAAGAGTATAAATTGGATACTAATTAACCCTTTATGACCTACAAATATCTGCTGGAATCAACTGATCTAAATATGGTACATGAAATAATATACTTTTATACCAAAAATTCTGTTAATGCTGAGGCTACTATATTGAAAATTAAAACTGGGAATTTAACACTGTCCACCAATTACAAGACAATTCAATGGATGAGATATCCAGGGAAGAAGCTTACTACGCTGTGATAACTGTTCCAACACATCTCCTTGAGAATGCATCATACCCTCCCTCTTAGGAAATCCTAGAAGCTCCTTATCAAGGTCCTCTGTTTAAAGAGGTACATTTCTCTCTGCTGCCAAGGCCTAAAATGGGGAAAGCATTATGCATAAAACCAGCATTTTTCAAAGCAGAGTCATAAACCTGCTAAGATTTGGGCTTTGGCTATGTCAACGCTTTCAAGGCATCTGAACTGGCAAGAACTTTGCCTCTCCAGAAAACAAAGGCTTCAAAACAAAGAGTGGGATAGGAGTTGGAAAAGAGCAAAACAGAAATCCAGTTCCAATGACTAAATATGAAATGTATCATATTAAAGCAAAAGGTGAAATGGAGAGAGGCAATATGTGGCAAGTTGAAAATTTTAATTCAGAATGGTTGTAAGATTTCAGGCTACAGGGGACATGGACAAAGTTTTAACAATCCATTTTAGTAACAAATCAGTTTTACAAAGCTGTAAAGCAAGAATACTCCTTTAGAAACAATTCCTTTAATATTCCTTTCATCAAGGAAAGAAAAATTTCTTAATCATATTTCTGAAGAACTTTTTCTTTTAAATAAATAATAAGCAAGCATGCACTTCTGTATTTATGATGATCTCTACCCAGATAACCACGGTGACCCGAAATTCTTTTTTTTCTTTTAATCCTCACTCAAGGATATGTTTTTTGATTTTAGAGAGAGAAGGGAAGGAGACAGAAACATCGAACCTCCCCTACACACCTTGACCAGGATGAAATCTGCAACCTAGGTATGTTCCCTGACAGGGAATCAAACCCACAACCTTTTGGTGTACAGAACAACACTCCAACCAACTGAGCCACCCGGCCAAGGCATCACTAGGGCCCTAAATTATTATTTCCCTCAGCCTCGTACTCCACCACCATTCTGACAGTTTGGCATCCACAGCCCCTAGCAAACATTTAAGATTCTTGGTCTACAAGGGGTACTTACCAACAAAAACTACAAAATACAAATGATAACACTTTGGATTGATCCTGCTTTCCAAGTGTATGATTCAGAGGAATAAGGAGCATTAGTTAAAATAAAAGGCAATACTACCACACTGCCACTACCCACTAAAAGAACTGTACAAGCATCTCTGCCCACCCCCCCCAAAAAAGGCACTGATAAAACTCAACATTCATTCAAAATAAAAATCCTTTTTTTTAAATCTTTATGGGTGTTTTATTTATTTCTTCAATACAATCCAAACATTGTTTTCAACTTCTACCAAAGGACACCATATAGCAATAAAATGGATAATTACCACGTACACACAGGAAGAAACTCAGGAACATGCGCCAAGACAAATTTTAAAAAGAAAAAACAGTACTGGAGAATACATACACTATGGTTACCTTAATTTAATATTCAAGAAACATGCAAAATTAACAATATGTTGTTTATGAAAATAGGTGTTAAAACTACAAAGAAACACAATGAAAGGATGAACACAAAATCTGGTTAAAGGCTAATTTTGCCTAATTCATGGGTTGGGATTGGGAAGTAGCACCCTAGCAACTTCAAACATGTCTTTTTCTTAACCAAAGTGATGGTACTTGGATAGTCTTTTTGTTTGTATTTTATAATTATCAAAGTATTTATTATACACATTTGTCGTATTATAAAATCTGAAATCAGAATACATATTATAATCAGCAATATCTAAGATTAAGTGTTCTTAATCTGTCTATAAGTATTCTGTCTATATACTCAATATTTAATAAAAATTACAAGTAATGTATATTTGAAAATTACTACCTTAAAAAAAAACAATCTGTCCTGATAAAATACTCAAACACACAAAATTAAAGTGCAAACTTTTAGAACTATTTTAACTTTTGGCACAGTAACGCAGAAGTACAAAGGCAAATATTCAAATAGGAGAAATCACACTAACAAGCCTTTAGGTTTCTATCAAAGTCCACTTAAAATATTCCAAAACAGGTTAGAGATTTCTAGGATTATATTTCCAAATGCTTTTTATATATTAACTTTCCTTTAATTCTTCAACACTTACATACAATTCATATTTTAGCTTATCTATTCTCTTTATCTTTCATAATTTAACTTGCCTTCCTAACTTTAATAACAAGGCCAGAAACTCCTTTTATTTTGTTCCCTTCACTACTCAGTAGCTGCCAACGTAAAAGATGTTTGATAAATCACATGATCTCGAAGCTGGTAATTTTTATTTTATTTTTTATTTTATTAGAGTGGGGGGGGGGTAGAGTCAGGTCAAGAGCCTAGAAGCAGTATATGTTGTGTAATCAAATTTGACTGGAGCAGAGGTTGTCTCTAAGAGAAGAGATGGGAAGCTAATAGGTGGTTGTGGTAAAAAAAAAAGTACATATATATGGAGTTTCTGGAAGTGTCATAGGAAAGAGACCAGGCCTGGAGTAGGTCTGCCTCAGGCCAGGTGGTAGTCTGTGGGTTCTTCGTGCAAGAAACATTTCACAACACAAGTCTAGGTGATTTTGAACTCTTTTTTTGTTTTGGGTTTGTTTTCTTTTTAAGATTTTATGTATTTATTTTTAGAGAGGAAAAGGGAGAGAGAAAAAGAGAAGGAAAGAAATATCAATGTGTGCCTGCCTCTCACATGCCCCTACTGGGGACCTGGCCCGCAATGCGGGCATGTGCCCTAGGCTGGGTATCGAACTGGCAACCCTTTGGTTCCCAGGCCAGCACTCAATCCACTAAGCCACACCAGCCACGGCTTTTCAACTCTGCTTTTAAAGCTTGGGTCAGTAAAACAAAGAAAAGGCTTAAGGTAAGGCAAAGAGAAGGAACAGGAGAAAGCCCAGGCGGTACTCTGCTTTGGCTCTCTAGAAACATTATAGGAACGAAGTTGGCCACATTGGGCTACATGGACCCACTGAGAAATAAAAGTTATAGGGTGGCTCAGTTGGTTGGAGCATCATCCCGTAGATCAAAAAGTCATGGGTTCAATTCCTAGTCAGGGCACATATGGGAGGGCTGCCAAACAATGTATATCTCTCTCCACCCTTCCCACCCCTTCCTCTCTCTAAAAAGCAATGAAAAAATGTCCTTGGGTAAGGATAAAATAAATAAATTTTTTAAAAAGGAAGAAGTGAGCCAAGGCAAGGCAGAGCTACTTTTAGCTCACTGAAAAGTCTAGGTTAGAAGCAGCAGCAGGAGCCGAGCCTAGGCACTGCTCTGCGTTAGCTCTCTAGAAACACCTAGGAAAGAAGTGAGCCACCACGGGGCTGCTATTAGCTCTCTGCAAGAACAGAGAAAGGGAAGCCCTGGAAAAAGGTTCGGGGGTATGCCCAGGGTGAGCTGCCACTGACATTGCTCCCCTGGATAGAAGTCTCATGGGGACCCTTAGAGTTTAGGAGAGAAAAGTAAAAGTGCATGCCCAAGAGGGAAGAAAGGCGTGGGTGTGCGCTCCAGAGAGAGCCCATGAATGAAGCTGGTAACTTTTAGAAATTAAGAATGACCTAAAAAAAAAGAAAAGGAAAAGAAAAAGAAACTAGGGGAAAAAATAAAGAAAAAAAGAAAAAATAATTTTAAACAATAAATTAAAAAACAACACAATAAAACACAAAACAAAAAGAATGACCTAAGAAAGACCAAATTAAAGCAGAGCCAATGATTCCAAAAGAACAATAAATGGAATTCTGTCCTCCAGAACAATCAGTTATGGGGACTTCAAAGCTAGCATTCACGACATGAAACTATGTTCTCCTATTTACAAATCTTAATAAATTCCAAATTAATGAAATGACTTTATACTAGTATTTCCAGATATCTTTTGGACCTGTGTATCTTAAAATACAGGAGACAGCTCTGGCTGGTGTGGTTCAGTGGATTGAGCACTGGCCTGTGAATCAAAAGGTCACCACTTTGATTCCCAATCCCTGGCCTGCTTTGCGGGCCAGGTCCCTGGTTGGGGGTTACGAAAGTCAACCAATTGATATATCTTTTTTTTTTTTTTTAAGATTTTATTTATTTTATTTTTAGAGAGAGCAGGAGGGAGAAAGAGAGGGAGAGAAATATCAATGTGTGGCTCTTTGCGCCTCCTACTGGGGACCTGGCCTGCAACACAGGTATGTGCCCTGACTGGAGAATCGAACCGGTGATCCTTTGGTTTGCAGGCTGACTGACACTCAATCCACTGAGCCACACCAGCCAGGGCTATATGTATATATTGATGTATCTTGATGTATCTCTCACACATCGGATGTTTCTCTCCCTCTCAATCAATCAATCAATCAATGAAACCTTTCAAAAAATCAAAATACAGGAGACCAACCGCAATTCAGTATATCAATTCTGGTATCATGAGAAAATCTATGTCCCTGGCCTATTTTCGCTAGAAAAGGTTTGACAAGTTTTTTCTGCATTATCTGTCCTAATATTCCTAACTTATCTTCTCAACAGGTCTTCTGTAACTGGAATGCTAGATAAAGGCCACAGGTACATTACTGCACTGCCTTTTACATACACGACAATAACAAATAACCAATTAACCAGAATTACCTCACGTGTCCAGTTTGGTTTAAAATGTTTTACTATATTTGAACCTGCCTCTCAGTATGAGTTCACACTTTGCATCCTTTTTTAAGTTTAACAATTCTGAGATTTTGTTGGTTTGAGTTTTGCTTTGGTTGTATTAAATGGGAGAAAGCTCATTGTTTTGTTATTATTTAGAACTTTATCTGAGTTTAGGGGTCTGTTATAATAAATACACATGAACAAATATACATTTTTTAAACTGTGAAGCATCATACAAATGTAAAACATATTAGTACTTCTGAAATAAAGGGATTACTTGATTATTTCTAAAATCATCTCAAGCACTAATGTTCTATAATTCTACCTTAAGTATCTAAAGTTAACCATCCAATCAAAATCTGCCTGGATAAGTGATATGGATGGACCTAGAGGGCACTGCGGTATGTGAAATAAGTCAGACAGATAAAGACGAATACCATGATTTCGTTTATATGTAGAATCTAAAGAACAAAATAAAAAAACAGAAAAAGACTCATAGATAGAACAAAATGATGGTTGCCAGAGGGTAGGGGGGCTGGAAGGCTGGGTAAAAAGGGGGAAAGGTTAAAAAATACAAATTGGTAGTTACAAAAGAGACACAGGGATGTAACGTATAGTATAGGGAATATAGTCAACAACATTGTAATAACTATGTATGGTGTCAGGTGGGTACCAGTGGGGGAATCACTTCATAAAATATGAAGTGTCTAACCATTATGCTGTATACCTGAAATTATACAAAATAATACTGAGTGCCAACTATAAATGAATTTTAAGTTTGCTATAAAACAGTATGCCGTACTACACTGGCAGCAGCCTCATGAATCTCATATTTCGTGTCTGCATCATCCTCTCTTGTTCTTGGTTTAATCTCATGTTGCTTTATAAATTTAGTGTAGCCTAAGTGTAGTGTTTAAAGTCTACAGTAGTGTACAGTAATGTCCTAAGCCTTCACATTCACTCACCACTCATTCACTAACCACCCAGAGCAACTACCAGTTGCTTCATTCACGGTAAGTGCCCTATACAGGCGTAGCATTTTTTTTTATACCATTTTTTTTATACCATATTTTCCTGTACCTGTGATATATTTAGATACACAAAATACTACTGTGTTACAACTGTCTATAGTATTCAATACAATAACAAGCTGTACAGCTTGCAGACTAGGCTATACCATCTAGGTTTACGTAGTGCAATCTACGACGTTCGCACAAAGATAAAGTTGCCTTAACAACCACATTTTTCATGATGGCACATGGTCATACTTACAAATTCCCAAAGTTTTGGGTTTTTTTACTAAATTATATGACCGTTTTCTCATTTATCTTTTAAACTGTTTATTCCTCACTGCCCTCATTTATGAAAATAAACTAGGATCATTAAATATAATTCAATGAGTATTTCTTCTTACAGGAGTGCCATCTGGTGATGAAAATCTGCAGGTACAGAAAATAAGTTAAGTGAATGCCAAGACTGTTCTTTTAAATTAAATTTATTGAGGTGACATTCATTAATATAATTATATAGATCTCAAGTGTACAATCCTATACCATCTGTATATTGCATTGCATTTTTCTGATTTATGAAAAAGAATTTTAGGCTGTGTAGCCGTGTTATTCCAACCAAATATTTTGATATAATGTACCTGAATCCTCACTTATCAAGAAAACCATGAACTTTTTTGTTTTGAACTACTAAAATTTTACTAATTCACTGAGCATAAAGATTGACTTTATATCTCCATTCCAATCATCAATCTACATTTGATAATGAATAGGTCATTAGGCTGTAATTAATGGTCCGAGTTCCAAGGCTGACCCAGAACAATTGCTTTGTGAAACATGAAAAGTACATTGCTTACTTTAAGCTTAAATATTGTTTACTAGGAATAATCAGTTTTCTCTTTTAATTAAGGTTTATTGCTCTGGGTTATATATTCATAAACTGTTACTACAACAGGCCATTGGCATAAATACTGCAAATGCAATCCTTGCAAAAAACACTTTTTTAAAAAATAATGATGACCCAGAACATACATCTAAGGATGCTTGCTAAACAAATTCAGAGTTGCTTATTTTCTGTCAATATGGTTCTCCACACTAATACTGAAATGTGAGAATACCTGAATTTCTGTTCATAATAAAACTCTTAATCCGTAAAATATTTAGCAAAAATCTTTCAGAGATAAGACTAGTTTAAGTGCAAGCATAGAAAAAAGTGTTACCAGCCCTGACTGGCACAGCTCAGTGGACTGAGCACCGGCCTGCAGACCAAAGGGTCGCCAGTTCGATTCCTAGTCAGAGCACATGCCTGGGTTGCAGGCCAAGTCCCCGGGGTGAGGTGGGGGTGGAGGTTCATGAGAGGCAACCACACGTTGATGTTTCTCTCCCTCTCTCTCCCTTCCCCTCTCTTGAAAAATAAATTTTAAAAATCTTAAAAAAAAAAAAGTGTTACCAAAATGGCTCAGAAAATATATCAAGGTAACAGGATGTATGGTTCAGGCAAATATTTTTTAAAGATTTTATTTATGTATTTTTAGAGAGAGGGGAAGGGAGGGAGAAAAACAGGGAGAGAAACACCAACATGTGCTTGCCTCTTGCACACCCACTATGGAGGACCTGGTCCGCAATCCAGGCATATGCTCTGACTTGAACCAGTGACATTCGACCCACAGAGTCACACTAGCCAGGGCTGGTTCAGAAAAAAAAATTTTAATTAATTTTATATAAAACTTTTAGAAAGACAGTGAATTTATACATCAAGATAACAGCATAAGTTACCAAAATAATTATCAATACCTTCAAAACTACTGCCACCAAGGAACTATGAAAATGAATGTGGCATGAGAACTAGACTATAAAAATCAACACCTTTAACCAACATACTGTCATATTGGAAAATTTTATGCCATCTTTTCTGGGAACAGTGTCATGTGTAGTAAATAGGAATGCTTCTGCAATAATCACCTACTTGCCAGACCATAGGAATTCAGTTTACACTTGTTTTCCATTCCCTCTATTACTCTCCACCCCTGAGAGTTCTACTACCCTGGAACAGGTTCCAAAAGAATTCTTAGAATAGAAACAGACAAGAGCAAGAGAGTCTAAAAATAACTCAGCAGAAATTCAAACATACATATCACAGGTTCTTGAGCTGAAGGAAGCACCAGGTTATTTCAATCTATCTAACCAAATTTTAAAACCCTTATTTGCCTCACCTCATTCAAAATAAAAAGCTAGGATAGATTTTAGCATAGGTAAGACCTGCTACTACATCTTTTAACCTCTTCTTTTTTATATTTTCATAAATTTACTTGAGTCAAACTCACAACACATTCAAAATAATATATAAAGCTTCCTAGATTATTTAAAGTACAAAAATGGCCTAAATTAGTTGTAACATAAAAGTAAACCAGCAAAGTAAACCAACCTGATTAAACTACAAAGACTTTCTCTGTAAAGGAACATTTTTAGAAAATGTTTTATCAACTGCTACTTCCCCCAAGGACTTTTTTGAAGATAAAATATCTCAGTGACCTGGCCGGTGTGTCTCAGTTGGCTGGAGCATCGTCCCATAACCAAAAAGTTGCAAGTTCAATTCCCAGTGAGGGCACATAGGTTGTGGGTTTGATCCCCAGTCCTGGTGCATACAATCCCCTGCTGTTCGCTCAATACTGAAACCAATGGTGCTGGGACTATCTAGCAAAAACAGGTAGGTAGTCTTATTCACTCACTCCCAAAAGCCTAAATGCAGTAAGTAATAATAGCAGCAAACACATACTGTTAACTATGTACCAGACACCAATGAAGGTGCTTTGTAGTATAAATAGTATTAAGTTATTAACCTTCCCAAAGACACTCCTGAGATACATACTAATATTACTCCCATTTTACAGACCAGAAACTGAGATATACAGAGACTCATAGCTAGCAAGTGGTAAAACCAAGACTCAAACCCAGGCCATCTGGCTCCACAGTCTGTGCTCTTAACCCATATGCTGTGCTACATGGCTAACTGTTCAATTATAGATATACAACAGGCTCCAACTCAGCTTCCTCTTCTTTAATACCATGTAACTACCAGCCCTGGCCAGGTAGCTCAGTTGGTCAGAGCATCCCAATATGCCAAGGTTGTGGACTGATCCCCAGTCAGGGCACATACAAGGAGCAACAAATGTATAATTAAGTGGAACAACAAACTGATGTTTCCCTCTCCCCTCCCCCTGCCTTCCTTCTTCTCCTTCTAAAAAATCAGTAAATAAAAATTTGAAAAAAGAAACAAAAGACCACATAACTACTGTTGGCATCACTCACACAGTCCATATCTGATGTGAAAGATCTGGTTCTCAGTCAGAACCTCGCCTAGCCTAACAGACTTTCAGGTACCCATAGGTGCTCCCTTTGGCTCTACAGTGCAATGTTTTTGTACGAGTTCCGAATTATTATTTTTATTTAGCTTCCAATCTGTGTTCTTGCTTTTTCTAAAAAGAAAATACTCATAAGTTATATACCTGAAACTAGTATAACATTGTACATCAACTGTAACTGAAAGATATATATATATATATATATATATTTTTTTTTTTTTTTAAAGCAAATACCCATGCCCTGGCTAATATGGTTCAATGGACTGAGTGCTGGGCTGCAAACCAAAAGGTTTTCGGTTTGATTCCCATTCAGGGCACATGCCTGGGTTGTGGGCCAGGTTCCCAGTCGGGGGTATGTGAGAGGCAACTAATTTCACCTCCCTCTAAAAAAAAATAAGTAAAATTTTTAAAGAAAGGAAGGGAGGGAGGGAGGGAGGGAGAACAAAAGAAAAGAGAAAAGAAGAGAAGAAAAGAGAAAATATCTATTATTCTGAACCTTTTTCTGCAGAGGAAATTCACTTTCTCATTTCTGTAGGGAACAGGATTAGTTTAGATTAAGAGCGTCAACTGATTTGGGAGGCCCAGAGCAGCCAACGAGAGGAAGTCTATATCCCCAACCTAGGAGAGAGTAAGGCAGCTAAAATGCCAAGGAACTCTAGTATGAGACCCAATCCCACGCAGCTCAACTGCTTGTGCCCTGCATGCCAGGAGCTGACCAAGCTGATACTTTTATTCTCCACAGCTGCTGAGGGCAGGGTCAGAACTCAAGCAGCTGGTGGACAAGGTTGAACTCCCCCTACACCTAGGATTGGCTGAAAGAGAACCACAATGTTATCTCCTACTCTGTGTATATAATCTGCCTATGGAAAATGAGTGCTGGTGAACTCTTCAACAGTACAAAACATCAAAATTTATTTGGTATATTCACATTTCTCTTTCAGGCTAACTAAAGTCAGGAAGGAAAAAGTATCTAATTGCCTATGGTGGTTTCCAGATAGGTCCCGCTCCAACCTTAATTTCTTGAATTTAAACCCTGTCTTTATCCAGAATCCTATCTTAGCAGCTGCCTTACGATTCTTTGCCCTCCTATTCCTTGAAAAGCTCCTCATTATTCATGACCATCTTACCCCTTCTTCTAACAGCACTTTTTCTTTAAAAAACCAAAAACCAAAAACCTATACTATTGGGCTGACCAGTCTGTAGTTTTTTCCCGTAAAATAAGACACATTTTTCACTTTCACCAATAACTTTATTGATTTGGATATTTTGAGTATGTCGGCTGTCTCCCACTATTGGCTGAAGCCAGTGGGCAGAAGCCAACAGTGCTGCTAAACATCACCCAATGCATAAGACAGCCCCACAGAAAAGAACTGGACAAAGTGTCAATAGTATCAAGAAACTTAGCAAACCACTTTTGACACATCTGATCAGTCACTGCACCTTCATACATTACACAAATCTTTTTTTGCATTTCAGTTGCATTTACCTTTTTTGAAATAATAAAGCATAATATGCCGACAATGCTGTGTATTTTCTTCCATCTTCAATATTAAAATGGCTACACAAAAATTCACCAATTTTGTTAAGCTGATATGACAAAACTGCACGCTGATATGACAGCTGTCACAATACAATCTAACAAAATTGTTGTATGGAAAAAACTAATACTTTTTGGCCAACCTAATATATCAAGTTATTTTCATTTTACACATCTCTGCAAGAACCATTTGGTCTTCAATTGTTACAATACACAAATATTTCACAACTGATTTATAAAGGCTCAATATAGCTCTTATTAAGCCATTCCAAGACAGCTCTATCACGTCTAGCTATTACTATAATACAAAAACAAAAATACTAATTTTTTTAAGATTTTATTTATTTTTAGAGAGAACGGAAAGGAGGGAGTGAGAGAGGGAGAGAAACATCAATGTGTGATCGCCTCTTGTACGCCCCCAAATGGGGACCTGGCCTGCAACCCAAGCGTGTGCCCTGACTGGGAATCGAACTAGCAACCCTTTGGCTCTCAGGCCAGCACTCAATCCACTGAGCCACATCAGCCAGGGCAGAATATGGTTTTTTAAACATACTCAGACCCAGCCCTGACCAGTATTAGGTCAGTGACTGGGTGTCGTCCTGCAAGGTGAAAGGTCATCAGTTCAATTCCTGGTCAGAGCACATGCCTAGCTTACCTTGGCGTGTGTATATGCAAGAAGCAACTGATGGATGTTTCATGTTTCTCTCACACAACAATATTTCTCTCCCTCTCTTTCTCCCTCCCTGCCCCTCAAATAAAAAATACATTTTTAAGTATTCAGACACATAGTTTTTCATTATAGTTCAAGTTTCCTCATGAGTCCAGGATATAAAATCTTGAGTAGTTTTTTAAAACATTTGTTTTATTCTAATGACATACTTATTACTGTTTTATTCATGCCAAAAGCAACTTTTATTTTTATTATTTTTTCTAATCCTCACCTGAGGATATGTTCATTGATTTCAAAGAGAGGGAAATGGAGAAGAGGGGGGAGAAGAGGAGAAAGAGAAAAGGAGAGAGAAACAACAATACAAGAGAGAAACAATGTGGTTGCCTCCCACGCATGTACCCCAAATGTGGGTGGAACCAACAACCTAAGTATGGTACCATGACCAGGAATCAAACCCACAACCTTTTAATGTATGGGATCATAATCCGACCAACTGAGCCACTTAGCCAGGGCCCAAAAGCAACTTTAAAAAATGTCAGTTGCCTTGGCTGGGTAGCTCAGTTGGTTAGAGCATCATCCCCATCTGCCAAGGATGTGGTTTAGATCCCCCGTCAGGGCACACAGAAGAATCAACCAATGAAGGCATAAATAAGTGGAAGAACAAATTGATGTGTCTCTCTCCCTCTCCTTTCACTCTAAATCAATAAATAAAATTTTTTTAAACTAATAAATAAATGTCTGTTACCTGAAAAATGTATCAAAACATAGTCCATTTAAATGTTGACACACCTATCACTTATGCACCAGGCTGTTTTCATTCAATTACCAAATACAAAATTTCTTAATAAGTAATTCTCCTATCACTATTATTGAGAAAATATCTCCTTCTTTTCCTTCTCACAACTATTCTCCATATGCAAATATAGAGAACAAAGGCTTATAAAAATTACCTTTAAAGTATCTTAGAAACTGCATGTTCTATCTTGTAAGCAATGATCACTTAAGCTATATTTCTCAAAAAGAATACACTTACTTCCTCCATTTCCTCACTAAACATTCCCTTAACTTGCAGTCTGGTTTCCATCACACTATCACCCCTAATAGGAAAAATGCTATTCCCTATGTCACCAATGACCTCCTCCTAATTTAGGCGAAAGGCAAATCACCTAAATCTTTCTTCTGTTCTCATTCTTTCATCTGTCTCTGGCATTCACTACAATTCAGCACTTTCTTCACCTGGCTTCTCAGACATACCATCCTGGTCCTCTGTTCTCAAATCCTCAACAGCATCACATCCTTCTACCCCTGAAACATAACTGTTAAATTCTTAAGCATATTCTCCCTTCCTACAGAAATTTTGGTACTGGTGTCAGTAATACCCTCCAACTTCAGAGCAAAAGCTGAAGACTCTGTGTCTCTCCAGATATTTAGCCTACTAGATACCTACACCTATAATGAAATTCATTCAAAATCATGTCATTTGAAAACTTCCAAAATTTTGCAAGTGACCAATATTTGTCAAGTGTTCCAGAGCTCAAAAACCTTTAAGCCATTCTTTTAATGCTACCATTTCTTCCCACACACATTTAAATCATTAGGGACTGAATGCTTTTTAGATCTATGTCTTCCTTTACATTCTCTGCCATCAACGTAGTACCGGTATCTGAATTAAGAATTATTGTCTGTACCTAGAGCCTCCTTCTTGTCTTCTAAGAGTAAATTAGGTAGCCCTTGTCCAGTACTAGTTTTGATATGCCAATCTGTCACATACACTAGGGGAGGACTCAAAAAAACTGAAATTATCTTCTGGAGGGCAGGCCCTATGTAGTACGGCCTTCCCCCACCAGGTGAGTGTTCCAGGAACCTATCTGCATCAGTGTACCAGATAGCGCTATTGTGAGAGGCTGCGTTCAGCTTCAGCAAATTTTTTCTGAAGACTCTTTCAGGGTGTTTGCCCATTTCAGGATGGGTGATTTACAAGTGCACCTGCCCACACCACACTGAGTGTTCAGCAATTTTTAACCAAAAAAAAAAAAATGGCATGACCCCTGTGCCCCACCCTCCCTATTCACCCAAACTTGCTCTTGTTTCCCTGATTAAAAAAGTCCTCAAAGGAAAACATTTTGCCCACACGGAATAGATGAAACAAAAAACAGCAGCACTAAAAAAAGGCATCAAAATTGATGAGTTCAAAAACAGTTTTGAGTAATGAAAAAAGTCTTGACAGGTGTATTGTATCAAATGGAGAGTACTTTGAAGGTGACTAAAGTTTAAACAGGTAAGAATACACAATATTTTATAAATTCCAGTTTTGGGGGGATCCCCACTGATACAACCCTGCATTATAAAGCGCCTTTATCAACTACTGTACCCCACATTTCTATAGCACCTTTATGAACTGCTGTATCAGTAATTGCCTCTAGTTCACTGAAAAGTCATGCCCTATTTACCCATCTGAACTGTGTAAACTGTGAAACTGATGCAGACTGTTATTCTTCTAGAATACTGCTAGAGTCCATCAACTTCTGTTCACAAACTATCTATTCCTCGATAAAATGCAGCTCTTTAATTTCTGATCCTTACAATTTGGTCAGGTTGGCCCTGCCATTCTCCCGAATTGCACCTGCTTTTTTGCCTCCATCTTCCACCAGCATGTTTTCTCAAAGCAAACTGAACATACCCCCCATTACTCATTTTCTGCCCCTCAATGTAAACAGCAATTGCACCACTTGATGTCCATAACTGTGGCATTGCAGGGACATTTAACAATATACTGAACAGCCTACTTAACAGCAACTTGAGTTCCTAAGTGTAATTTTATAGCCTTCCTGTCTCTCTTCTCAGGGTGTGCTATCAGTTGCCACTTCTTAGTGTTGTATGCATGACCTCCTCATAAGATGCACCTAAACTGGCAGAGGCCAGCTCATCATACTGAGTAGAACAGCTAGTAAGATAAGAATGAAAAACCAAGGCCAAGTTTTTTAGTTTTTTACTGCAAAAATGAAGTCCGGCCAAACCTCTGACTAAACCCCAATATATAAAATACTGTATTTTGTTGTGTAGAAAGCACACCCATGTTTTCAGCTCAAACTTTCAGGGAAAAAAATCTTTCATTTTAATTAATTGAATTAAAATGAATTTAAATTTCATTTTAAATTATGGTTATGATTTATTTTTTTTAAGATTTTTTAAATTTATTTTTAGAGGAGAATGGAGGGAGAAAGGGAGAGAAACATCAATGTGTGCTTGTCCCTTGTGCCCCCCACCAAGGACCTGGCCTGCAATCCAGGCATGTGCCCTGACTGGGAATCAAACCAGCAACACTTTGGTTCGTAGGCTGGAGCTCAGTCCACTGAGCCACACCAGCCAGGGCTCATTTTAATTTTTTAATTCAATGTTTTATTTATTTATATTTAAATTCTTGTTTTTTGTATTGTAAAGGAGTTTTAGCATTTACTTTTTAACATATTATGGTGCAAGAAATTTTATGTAACAAATAATTACAAAACACAAGAACAGATATAAGGTATTTCTGGTACTACTCATGTATAATGCACATTCTTATTTTTCCCTCAAAAAGTTGGGCAAAAAAGTACACATTATACACAGGAAAATACAGTACATAAAAGTGGGCTGAATCGTACAAATAGGCCTAGTGGAACCAGAAATAGAAGTTCAAGGACCCCCAGCTAACATCCATTCGTCATTCCCCACCCAGTACAAAAGCCCAGCATTATACATCATAAATGTGGACATTGTTTGACTTATCAGCTAGTACTTGGCTGTATTCCCAGATAGCAGTATTTCAGATAGGTAAAGCACTACAGTATTGTGATTATGAGTACAGGTTTGAAAGTCACATAGCCCTGGGTTCCCTAAATTAATAGATTAGGTAACCCATATCAAGTACTTGACTCTTTCTCAAGCCTAAAAAGAGCACCAAACAAGATAACATACCTCAAGTGCTTTGTCCAGATCCTAATAACTACCATAAAAGGTAGCAACACTAAGATTAATGTACACTGACCACTTTTTTTTCTGCTGATACTGTTTATTTCAAAATATTACCTATTAAAACAGATTGAAGTGGCTCAGTGGATTGAGCACCAGACTGCAAACCAAAAGGTTGCCAGTTCAATTCCCTGTCTGGGCAAGTGCCCGGGCTGAGGGCCTGGTCCCCAGCTGAGGGCATGTGATAAGCAACCAATCCATGTTTTTCTCTTTCTCCCTCTCTTCCCCTCTTTAAAAATATATAAAATCTTTTTTAAAAAGAAATGGGTTATCACTATGTACTGTGCTTCAGTGACAATACATAAATAGGGTAAATCAGAAACCCTGACTGGACTGCAAACTAAAAATCTGAATGTGGATTTATACCAAATGAAATTATTGATATTATATATATATTATTAAATAACTATTCATTTTCCTAGGTGTGATAATGTTATTGTGGTTATTTGTAAAAGACTCTATTGTAAAAAGATGATTGCTAAGGAAATATTTAGGCATTAATGTCAAGATGTTTGCACTTTTAAATTATTTAGCCTCAAAAGAATGTGTGTAGTATGGAGAGAAGAAAGTCAATGTGGTGAAATGTTAAGTAGGCAAACATATGTGCATTATTATACTCTTTCAGCTTTTATAGATTTGAAAATCTTAAATTAAAAAGCTGGAGGAAACCAAATAGAAAATGGAAACTGTAAAAAGGACAGAAAGACAGTAAAGATCAGGCAAGTAGAAGACTATGATGGTAGAAATACATCCAAAATATCCATATTTACAATAAATGTGAATGGTCTTCATGCTCCAGTTAAAAGAGAAGTTGGCAAGTTGTATTAATAACACAAAATCCGACCATGTGGTGTTCATAAAAAAAAATGTATCTAAAACATCCCACTAGAGGTTTGGGCATTGTACCACAAGCTGAAAGGTTATAGGTTGGATTCCAGATCAGGGCACATGCCTGTGTTGTGGGCCAGGACCCCAGTTGGGGGCACGCAAGAGGCAACCAATTAATGTTTCTCTCACACATGGCTGTTTCTCTCCCTCCCTTTCTCTCTCCTTCCCCTCTCTCTAAAAAAATAAATAAATAAAATAAATTAATTAAAACATCCCACTAGTATTGGCTAAAACTAAATATTAAAGCAATACCAAATGTTGGCAAGAATGCTGAAATCTTAACTACTCAGTCTTGAAAATTAAGTTCCAATGTCTAGGGTTATCCACTATATGTATGAATTAAACAACTTCCCTAGACTACTAGAATGATACCAACTATTGAATAGCCTCAAGAGAACTGAGAAAATAGTCATTCAATTTTCTGTGTTCCAATGAGGAGCCTAATTAAGAATGACTGTATAACACCATGGAAAACAATTTGGGATTACCTAGTAAAATTACATATATCCCACACACAACCCCAAAACTCCACTACTAATTACATATATAATCGCAAGATATCAGTTTTAGTGGGAAAGAGGGCATGCAAATGTTCACAAGGAGACAACTACAATTTGTAATCACCAAAAATAAAAATCAAGTAACTGTAAATGAGACAAACATCTATCACAACAGAATAGGATGTGGAATATCCTTACAATGAACTACCACACTACTGAAAGTGAATGATACCTGTAAGAATCAATCATGGAAAAATCTAAAACATTTAAAAATCAAGAAGTATCAGAAGAATCATAAAATTCCATGCAGATCACGACTGAAAACTATATACTGTTGCCCTAGCCAGGTGGCTCAGTTGGTTGGAGCATCATCCCCTACACCAAAAAGTTGCAGGTTTGATTTCCAGTCAGAGCACATACCTAGGTTTCAGGTTTGATCCCCAATTTGGGTGCATAGGGGAGACAACAAATCAATGTTTCTCTCTCACATCAATGTCTGTCTGTCTGTCTCTTCCTCTCTAAAAAATAAAAATATCAATTAAAATATTCAGGTTAAGATAAAAAAAATAATAATGAACTCTATATTGTGCCATGACTGGTGTGGCTCAGTGGGTTGGGCGTCATCCCACTAACCAAAAGGTCACTGGTTCTGTTCCCGCTCAGGGAACATGCCTATGTTACAGTTTCAGGTCGGTGGTTGGGGGTGGTTGGGGGTGTGTGCAAGAGGCCACCAATCGATGTTTCTCTTGCCCATCGATGTCTCTCTCCCTCTCTTTCTCCCTCTTCCTGACTCTCTAAATAAGTGAGTAAATAAATAAACTATATATTGTTTATGGACATACACATACATGAAGTAAATGTTATTCTAAAAAATAATAAACCCAAAATGTAGAATAATGGTCACCTCTGGAAAAACAGAAAGTAATGCCTTGGGAGATGGCATACACGGGGGGGCTTTTAGATAGCTGTAATGTTATACTTCTTGGTCATTTTATTTTTGTTTTTGAAAACTCTACATGTGTTTTTATACTTCATAAACCTTCTTCTCTAACATTTTAAAAAGTATATACATTAGCCCTGGCTGGTGTGGCTCAGTGGACTGAGCAGCGGCCTGCAAACCTAAAGGTTGCCGGTTCAATTTCCAGTCAGGGCACATGCCCGGATTACAGGCCAGGTCCCCAGCTAGGGGTGTGCGAAAGGCAACCACACACTAATGTTACTCTCCATCTCTTTTTCCCTCCCTTCCTCGCTCTAAAAATAAATAAATTAAATTAAAAACAAGAAAAAGTATATACATCATGTAAAAAAAAAGAGCAAGGATATAATAAAATGTAACACTGTCATTTTTACTTTCTTTTCAATTTTCTCAAATCTTTCTCATGCATTTTGTTAGATAAAAAAGTACCAGCCAACCTGACCCAAAAACCTACTCTATATTTAAAACTTGTTAATTAATTTGAGAAAAGGAGACAGGGGACTGGGTTTGGTCTAGAAAACTATTTAAAGTTAAGCTTATCAATCAGTCCTAAAACCAATCATTTTTTCCCTAAACTATTTCAGTTAAACTTGTCTATGTTTAAGTCCACTTATTCTTGTTTAAGGATTTGACAATGCCAAACACTGTTATAAAAAGAAAAATCCCACCCTTCAAAGAACACACATTCTGCCAGGTAGTCCAGCTGGTCAGAGCATCGTCCCGATTCGCCAAGGTTGCAGGTTTGATCCCCGGTCGGGGCACATATAAGAATCAACCAATGAACACAAGTAAGTGGAAAAACAAATTGATCTTTCTCCCTCTCTCTCTCTAAAAACCAATAAATACATCCATGGATGAGAATTAAAAAATAATAATAAAATAAAATAAACTAATTCCAACTGGGTTCCAATTCAATTTAGCTCAAAACTCCAGCATAAAAATGAGTTATCTGAAAACTGAAACTCACTGCAGTACATGTGCTATGTCAGCCAGAAACTCATAAATCTGGTCTTCAAAACCTGTAAAAAGACATTTCAAAACTAAAGTAATTTACTTTACTTTCTTTAAAAAATACAGGACAGCCCTAGCCAGGTAGCTCTGCTGGTTAGAGCATGATCCTCATACGCCCAGGTTGCAGATTCAATCCCCCATCAGGGCACGTACAAGCACCAACCAAGGAATGCATAAACATCAAATTGATGTTTCTCCTCTCTCTCCCTTCCTTCCTCTCACTCTCTGAAATCAATGTAAAAAGTACAGGATATGTAGCATCAATGAGAAAAACACTGTCAAACAAAAAAAAGTATATGCAGTTTGCATTATAACTGTCTAAACAAAACTGGTTAACTGGTTCTTGGGTTTTTAAAAAAAAAAAAGGATTCTATTCCTAAATACTTATTAGACAGTTGGGCCAAAACTATTTCAAAACCTACTACAGGCTTACATGGTCATGGTGATATTTCCTTATAAATCTTCCCTCTTTTTGCTTCCCTTCAAGTTACATCTCCACTCTTTTTAGGAGGGGGGTTGGGGGGGCCAGTAAAAAACAAAAATACAGCTGCTTCTAAGATATATCAGCAATTCACCACCTCACTAGTCAACACCACAGGTCCCATAACATTCAACTTTTAAAGGACACTCCATTTACTCAAATTAACAACTAAGAACGAACTGTATTTGGTGACATACAGGTTACCTCACAAAGAGAAATAAGATTTGTGAGCAGAGAAACATCAGTCTGTGAATTCACAGACCGCTTCTCTTGAGCAGACATTAACCCTTCATAATATACTGACACCAAAAAGAAGTGTTTTTAACAAAAAAATCTTACAGTAAGTTGTCATTTGAAAAAATAAAAGGACTACCGAATCAACACTTCGAGACTAGCCCTTACAAAGTCAAAGCTTCAGCTCAGGCCATTTCGAATCTTCAAAACTGGTTTATACCTTCCACATGTAATTTATGATTAAAGTGAAGATATTAACCAGTTCTCATCAATACTCAGTGCACGCTAAACTACACCTATTCTTTTCCATGTTCTCCTACTATGTCTTCCCAAACAATTAAACGTCTCTCCGGCTATACCATGAGACACTGTGGTGAGTGCTGCACAGGCTGCACCAGTTAGTTACCAGGAAAGGGAAGCAGGGGTGTTAGTGTTGTTCCAGCCTTGTGCTAAGGGCAGGTCCATGTGACTACTGCTGGTCCAGCCCATATTTAAAGAGAGAGGCCAGAGGAAACCAGAGCAGCAGGAAACAGGCAGGAGAGGCAATTACCACAAGCCTTTTTCCCGTGGCCTCATTCCCATGCCACCATTTACAGCCACATTTCAATCATAACACAAATCTCCTTTCTCTGAATTGTTTCTTAATTATTGAGGATCAGAAGAAACAAGGAAGCAAAAAGGTGAAATCAGAGCTGTGGGGAATAAGCTGGGTAGGAGTGGGAAGAAATCTCATTATACATGTGAACTAGCCATAAGAAGGAAAAATCAGGAGGCATCCAGGAGGGTAGTGTGGGAACCAAGTCATTTCTGCCTAATGATAGATAAGGGAAGCCTTCACACGAATGGGAGAATAGCCCTAGCCAAGGAGGTCCCTTTGCAAAAACGTAAACGATGGTGTACTGGAAGACTCATGCAGAGGTGTCCAACCTTTTGACATCTCTGGGCCACACACTAAATACACTGCAACGTGTCATCACAAAAATATCTCATGATGTTTTTTAAGTAAATTTACGATTTTGTGTTGGGCTGCAGTCATAGGCATCCTGAGCTGCATGCAGCCTGCAGGCCACAGGCTGGACACCGCTGAAGATAGAATGTATTTCCCTTCCGAAGACATAAGTAACATCCTGATCTAGACTCCTAATGCCTAGGATACAGGAGCTCTTAGGCATTACATCCATCTTCCAACCACCTTTTAATAAACTAACACTAAAAAGGATGCACATTTCATGGCAAAAAGTGAGGAACACACTACTTGGGTATATCTTGGTTAAAAAGTACTATCATAATAGAAAAGAAAAAATACAAAATACCCGGCTTCGCCCAAAATGTTAATCATATGACTTTCAAATAAAAGATGATCTTTGGATACCTTCTGGAGACCTTAAAAGGCTCTCAATTGTTAGGACACACAGGTGCTGAGGAAAGTAAACCTAAATAGAGGCAGACCATATACCTTAGATATAAGTAGAAGCAATATCCAACTGAGGTGGTAGTAAACTACAGGATTAAGTCAAACAGGAAATAACAGGAATAATGATGGGATCAACTCCTGGAGAGAACAAGGATAAGAAACCACAGTGGTGGCACTTCAGAAGCCTGAGCAATTAATTAGATTGATAATCTAAGGGAAAAGGAGGGACAATTGAGAAAGTGATTCAGACACAAAACAAAAAAGATGTAATACACTAAGGAAAGAGTAACATATTCAAATGTATTATAACAGAAAGCGCTTTAGTTTACGAAGCACCAACAGGAACCAGGACTGAGGAGAAAACTGAGTCCCAAAAGTCTGATACCAAAGCCTTCCAGAACAAAAAGGAGAAGTAGAGTTGAACTACGCCTGCGGGTAAGCCGGGAAAGGCTGGAGAACGCAGAAGTTGGTCTCTAAGAGGTCCAGTCCCAGGACTAGTGAGCGACAGGCGTCAAAACGGAAAGGTGGTCAGGATGGGCAGCGTCAGCGTGGCGCCGGAGCTCCAGAGGACAGTCAGAAAGGGACCGAGGTGGGAGAAAAAAACCACTCCCTCCAGGGCAGAAACCAGGAGGGGAGGGGAAAGCGCCCCCTGGGGCTGGGTGGGGCCGGGCCGATTAAGACCTGGGTAGGCAGGAAGAAGGGGCAACAGGCCGGGGAGAGGAAGGAGGACGCCCGGGCCGGGGCATAGTGAGGACGCATGAAGCCGGCGAAGGAAGCTCGGCCCGGTCCTCAAGGGTGGGCGCTGGGGGAGGGTAAAGGGGGTTGGAGGAAAGAAGAGCTGAATCCAACGCTAGAAAGCACACTCCGCAGCACTGAGGGCCCTGCAACTGGGAAGGAGAGAGAGAGGGTGCCAATTACCAAGGCTGTTCTCGCTGCACTCAGCACCAGCCGCCGCTGCCGCCGCCGCCGCCGCCGCCGCTCGTTACCTGCCAATGTGCCTCTTACAAAGCGGCGGCGGCGGCAGAGGCGGGCCGTCCAGTCACGTGATATCTACGTCACGAGCGAAGGCGGAGCCACCATGCGTCTCTAGTGCGCGTCTCATCAGTCCGCCCACGGGACGCATCACTTCCTCTACCCACCCCCAGTACCAACCGGGAAGGCCCAAAACGAGGCAGGGAGAGGCGCGCAGATAGAGCAAATACGGGAGGTTTTACGGGGTTTTTTGCACTCGGGGTTATCTGGGGCGAACTACCCACAGAATCCAGGATGCTTCAAACTGCAGCTCTTTGTCGCGCTGTGATGACCTCACAAGTCTTGCCAACTCGCTTTCCTTCTTGAATCACGTGACGTGGGCCAACCACTCAGGGCGACAAACATTGCGCGGGGTACTACGACTCCTAGCTTGTTGCACAGCACAGGCTCCCAACAGCGCAGCTCTTCCCTCGCAGGTTTATAGGCGGTGCGTTTAAGACTTAGTGCCGAGGGAAGGCCGAAAGGGTAAGCGGACAGAGCTAGCATCTGAGACTAGCAGCATTGGGTGCCTCCTGCCAGGCGGCTGAGCGTGGTTCTTGCTGTGAGAAGTAGTCCCGGCGGGGGAGGGCTTCCACACCCACAGTCTCGCGCCGCGCCTGCTGACTGCGCGGGAAAACGGCAACGGCTAGCCACTGTGCCGCCGGCACCAAGCAGGCTTCAAAATGAACTTAAACAGCCCCGGAGGGTCTCGCGGCTTGTGTTGTTAAATGTAGGATCGAATTCTGCATTCCCAATCTCCTTCTGCTGAGATTAATATTTAGTGAACGTCTACTGGATGTCAGCTGTTTATATAACTTTTTATTAAATCATGAAATCAACCCTTTGAGAAAAGGACTGTCCCGTTTTAAACGTGAAAACAGGGTTAGAGGAGTTGAGTTGTCTACTGCCTTGTACCCAAACCAGGTTTTCTCTCTCCAATGAGTAATCCTCTCAAAAAAGATTTGACCTGTTTTAACATAAGGAATTATGGAGGGGAAAAAAAGGAGATAATGGTTTATAATTGTAGTACAGTGTTTTAGAGTTTAAAGTATTTTCTCATTTACTGGCCCATTTAATCTGCAAAGGCAGTAGTATCCCAGGCTGGCTCGATACATGGACTTTGGAGTCCAGCAGGCCTTACCTCTCAATTCCAGCTTTCCTTTGTGGTAGCAATACTTCACCTATGTAAAGTACCTGCGCCACACATATTTAATCCTCAATATATATCCGTATTTTCAAACCCCGTATGTGCTCCCTTTGGACACAACGGGTATAAGTAAGGTGGGTAGGGAATTAACGTATACTAATCTTTGTGCAAGGCACTTAGTAATTACTGACTAACTTGCTAGTTACTAATAGACTAGTTATAGGTTAAATTACTCAATGAAAAACAATTGAAAACCTTAACAGCCCTGCTCAGTTCCGGGGAGGCCTTTGTTATTCATCTGAATTGCTCAAAGAATACTCAAACTGTGCCTTTAACAAATGGAACTTAATGACCATTCATGTGTAGATGTATCTTATCTCTCACCTTTTGAAAGTGACCTAAGATTGTACATTCTTCCTCCTCTTTGTATTCCTGCTTTACAGAAATGTGTGGGAGAGTCAAAGATAACAACTACCCTTGAGAGGCAAAAAATTACTGGAAAAAGCACAAGAAAACAGTTCTGAAAGGATATATACAAACCTGATAACATGTTGTAGCTGCATCTTAAGAGTAGGAAAGATGGTTTATGATTGAGGTTGCTAATCAAAAGGAGCTAAAATCAACCTAATCTGTAATGTTTTAATTTTTTACATGGAGGAGGTACTGATGTTTTCTTTTTTTTAATTTAATTTCTTGGGGTGACTGGTTTATAAAATTGTATAGGTTTCAGGTGTACAACTATATAATACATCATCTGGTATATTGTATTGTGTGTTCACCACCCCAAGTCAAATCTCCTTCCATCACCATTTATCTCCCCTTTACCCTCTTCTTTTTTTTTTCTTCAGTATTTTATTTATTGATTTTTAAAGGGAGAGAGGAAGGGAGGGAGAGAAACATGGATCACTGCCTCTCCTATGTGCCCCCACCAGGGAACAAACCAAAACCCAGACATGGGCCCCGACCCAAAATGGAACTGGCAACCCTTTACTTTGCTGGAGGATGCACAACCAACTGAGCCACACGTCAGGGCCCTTCACCCTCCTTCTACCTACCCCCACCCCCTCTTTCCCTGTGGTAATCACTATACTGTTGTCTGTGTCTATGAGTTGTTGTAGTTGTTCTGCTTAATCCCTTCACCTTTTTCACCCAGTACCCCATTCCCACTCCCCTTTTTTTTTTGTTAGTTTATTTTGTTTGTTAGATTCCACATATAAGTGAAATCATGTGGTACTGATCTTTCTCTGATTGGGTTATTTCACGTAGCATAATACTCTCAAGGTCCACCCATGCTATCACAAAAGGTAAGATTTTCTTTTTCACAACCGGGTAGTATTCCATTGTGAAAATGTACCACAGCTTTTATTATCCACTCATCCACTAACGGGCTCTTGGGCTGCATCCAAATATTGGGTATTATGAATAATGCTACAGTGAACATAGAGATGCATATACATGTTCTTTCCAATTAGGGTTTTGGGTTTCTTTGGATATATTCCCAGAAGTGGAATCACTAGGTCATAAGGCAAATCCATTTCTAATTTTTTGAAGTACTTCAACAGTGCTTTCCACAGTGGCTGTACCAGTTTGCATTCCCACCAACAGTGCACAAGGGTTCCCTTTTCTTCACATCCTCATCAACACTTGTTTGTTGACTTACTGATGACAGCCATTCTGACAAATGTGAGGTGATATCATTGTGGTTTTAATTTGCATTTCTCTGACGATTAGTGACGTTGAAAATCTTTTCATATGTCTATTGGCCATCTGTATGTCCTTGGAGAAGTGTCCATTAAGGTCCTTTGCGCATCTTTTTCCCCATTTTTAAATCATTATTTTTCAATTGTAGTTGATATACATTATTAATTATTTTCAGGTGTACACCCTAGTGATTAGACAATATATAACTTACTAAGTGATCATCCTGATAAATCTCGAACCCATCTGACATCATACATAGTTATTAGAGCATTATTGACTATTCCCTATGCTGTACTTTACATCTCCATGACTATTTTGTAACAACTGATTTGTACTTCTTAATCCCTTCACTCTCTCCCTTCCCCTCAACCACCCTCCTATCTAGTAACCATCAAAATGCTCTCTGTATCTATGAATCTGGTTTTTTTTAAGATTTTTATTTATTTTTTTTTAGACAGAGGGGAAGGGAGAGAGACAGAGAGGCAGAGAAACATCAATGTGTGGTTGCCTCTCGCGCGTCCCCTACTGGGGACCTGGCCCGCAACCCAGGCATGTGCCCTGAGGGAATCGAACCAATGACCCTTTGGCTCACAGGCCAACACTCAGTCCCCTCAGACACACCAGCCAGGGCTTTGAATCTTTTGTGTTCTGCTTGTTCATTTATTTAGTTTTTTAGATTCAATTATTGATAGGTATGTATTTATTGCCATTTTCTTATTCATTTTTTCTTCTTCTTAAAGAAGACCCTTTAGCATTTCATATAATACTGATTTCATGGTGATGAACTCCTTTAGTTTTTTTTTTAAAGATTTTATTTATTTATTTTTAGAGAGAGAAGAAAAAAGGGAGAAGGAAAGGGAGAGAAACATTGATGTGTGAGAGAAATGTCCATTGGTTGTCTCTTTCATGCCCCCATCTGAAGACCTGGCCCTCAACCCAAGCATGTGCCCTGACCAGGAATCAAACTGGCAGCCTTTTGGCTTGCAGGCCGGCACTCAGTCCACTGAGCCACACCAGCCAGGTCGCAGTTTGCTAATATTTTGTTTAAAGATTTTAACATCTATATTCATCAGGGATATTGGCCTGTATTTCCTGTCTTTGGAGTGTCTTTATCTGAATGTGGAATTAGGATAATGCTGGCCTCCTAAAATGAGCATGGGAGTCTTCCCTCCTCTTGAATTTTTTGGAATAGTTTGAGAAGGATAGGTGTTCTTTGAATGTTTGTTAAAATCCACCTGTCAGGCCATCTGGTTCAGGACTTTTTTTTTTCTTAAGATTTTATTTGGCCCTGGCTGGTGTGGCTCAGTGGATTAAGAGCTGACGTGCAAACCAAAAGGTCTCCTGTTTGATTCCCACTCAAGGCATATGCATGGATTGTGAGCCAGGTCCCCAGCTGGGGGTGTGCAAGAGGCAACTGATTAATGTTTCTCTCCCTCCCCCTCTCTCTAAAGATAAATAAATAAATAAATCTTTTTTTAAAAGATTGATCATTGATTGGTTGCCTCTCAAAAGCACCCCAACCTGGGACCAGGTCCACAACCCAGGCCTGTGCTTTGTCTGGGAATTGAGCCGGCAACCTTTGGCTTTTCAGGACGACAGTCAACCCACTAAGTCATGCCAGCCGGGGCCAGTCCAGGACTTTTGTTTTTCGGGAGTGGTACTGGTGTTTTAATTGAAGATTAACTCTCGTGCTGGCCGGTGTGGCTCAGTTGGTTGGAGCATCATCCAGTAAGCCAAAGCACGCACGTCCGGTTCCTGGTTCAGGGCACAGGCCTGGGTTGCATGTTCTGTCCCCAGTTGCGTTGCATGTGAAAGGTAACCATTCAGTGTTTCTCTCTCACATCAATCTTTCTCTCCCTCCTTTTCCCTCTCTCTAAAATCATAAAGCACGTCCTTCGGTGAGGATTTTTTTAAAAAATTAACTCTCGTCCTGGCTGGGTGGCTCAGTTGCAAGAAGCGTCATACCATGCAACTGTTTGCAGATTTGAACTCTGGTCAGGGCACATAAGGGAGGCAGCCCATCAATACTTCTATCTCATACCAATGTTTTCCTTTCTCTCCATCCCTTCCTTGCTCTCTCTCTAAAATCAATAAATCCTTGAGTGGGGATTAAAAGAAAAAGATTAACTTTCTCTTTAAGAAAAGAGAGACCAGAGCCATAGCTGGTGTGGCTCAGTGGATTGAGTGCCAACCTGGGAACTGAAAGGTCCCTGGTTTGATTCCCAGTCAGGGCACATGCCTGGGTTGCGGGGCACGTCTCCATTTGGGGCGTGCGAGGGGCAACCAGTCGCATACCGATGTTTCTCTCCTCTTTCTCCCTCCCTTCCTCTCTCTCTAAAAATAAATAAATAAAATTTTTAAATAAGAAAGAAAGAAAAGAGAGACCATAGACCATGTGTTAGCTCTGTGACCTTATATAAGCTATGTCACCAGTCCAGGCCTCAATTTCCTCTTCTGTCACTATATCAAAAAAATAGCCCTGGCTGGGTGGTTCAGTTGGTTATAGCATCATCCTGATATGACTGCATTGCAGGTTCACAGGGCACATACAAGAATCAACGAATGAATGCTTAAGTGAATAGAACAACAAATGGATCTCTCCCTTTCTCTGCAAAATCAATAAATTTTTTAAAACTTTTTTCATTAAATTATCATTTATCAAGGGAAAAGTCCTACCTAGGACCTAGAATCATTGAAAAAAATAAGAGTATTAAAGCCCTAAAACCTCACTGATTATAGTTATTATCACCTGGATACAATAGGACCATTCTCTCACAATAGTTTCCCTTGAGGGATATCTCTAACACCTTTTTTCCACGTAGCCTGACCCTGATACATTGACTCCAAAACAGTTTTCTCATCCTGTGACTGCAAAGAACATCACCATCTCCTTCCCCAGTATTTATTTGCTTAAGTGAGAGCATAATATGATAGAAAATACACTGGAGGCCCTGGCCTAGTGGCTCTGTTAATTGGAGGGTCATCCCGTACACCTAAATGTTGAGGGTTCAATCCCCAGTCAGGGCAAGTACAGGAGGCAGCCAGTCAATGTTTCTCACATCGAAGTTTCTCTCTCTCCCTCTCCCCAATCCCTTCCTCTCTAAAACCAATAAACATTTTCTCGGGTGAGTATTTTTTTAAAATATCTTTAAAAAGAAAATACACTAGAGAAATTCTCAGAAACCTGGGTTTTCAATCATTTTTTGATGAGGCCCATCTCAGAAAGAATCAGCAATAGGTGGCTGAGATTTAGGAAGATAGAATTAAGGTATATAAAACTACAAAGCAGAATTTCCACAACCTGGATAAAGCTAATTACAGTTTAGTCTACTCACTTATAGTAAAATAAATTATCATAATCAAATGCATTATGCCCTGCTTAAAGAATTTGATGACTGAAAGGGAATGATTTATATAGAATCTTAAATAAATAAATAAAAAGTAAACCTTAAGCAAAAATGTACATCATGCCAGGAAAAGGCTGGCCTGACCAGCACATAGAACATTTTGGGCCCTTTGGCATATCCCTGTCTTTAATGGACAGAGATGAGTGCTCAATATCCCTTAGCCATAAAGATCACTGAAGATTCCCCAACTTATGTTCCATGTAATTAATCACTTTCTAAGTAGAATTTGGCTTTTCATGAAGATTTTCCTCCAGAGATGTGAGTTTATTATTGACCAGAAGACTATATGTTATTCTTCCTGGCTAAAAATTAGTACAGCTACAATTTTGACAGTGACGATTTGGGATATAGCATCAGTTTCTTAGGTATGTTTATGACCAAAGTCAGCTGAGCTGTGGGCATGCTGACCTTTAGAAGCAGTAAACAATGCCATCATGTGAGACCTATGTGAAATAGACAAAAAGATTCACTAGTAACACTATTGTCCCTCATTTCTCTACAAGTCCAGTTCCCTCCTAACTACTGATTAATAACTTGCCCGTTCTAAGCCTGTTTCTTCATCTATAATAGAGGAGCTAAATTCTGTTTACTTTATAAGGTATTGTAAGGTTCATGAAAGATACTGCATATTAAAGTCCTCAGAAAATAATCATACTATAAGAATTATAAGGATTTGACTTTGGGTGGTGGGCACACAATGCAATATAGAGATCATGTATCATAAAGATGTATACCTGAAACCTATGTGACCCTATGAACCAAAGTCACCCCAATAAATTTAATAAAATAAAAAATTTTTTAAAAGAATTATAAGAAACTATTATTACCAGGAAGAACTTTATTTGGTTTCATCAGTGCTTGTATATCCCTAGTCAGTGGTTAAGGCTTGGGTTCAAGAGAAATCCAGGAAGGTCTAGATTCTAGAACAAGGGTTAGCAAAATACAACTCAGCTTGTGGGCCAAATCCAGCCTACCTCCTATTTTTCTAGTCTACTAGCTAACAATTGTTTTTACATTTTTAAATGACTAAAAGAAAAATCAAAAGAATAATAATATTTCATGATACACAAAACATGAAATTCAGCCCTGGCTGGTGTAGCTCAGTGGATTCAATGCCAACCTATGAACCAAGGGGTCACAGGTTCAATTCCCAGTCAGGGCACATGCCTGGGTTGTGGGCCAGGTTCCCAGTAGGGAGCGCTCGGGAGGCAACCACACATTGATGTTTCTCTCCCTCTCTTCCTCCCTCCCCTCTCTCTAAAAATGAATAGATAAAATCTTTTTTTTTTTAAACATGAAATTCAATTTTTAGTATAAAGTTCTATTGGAACTCAGCTGTGCTTATTTATGTATTGTCTATAGCTGCTTTCATGACACAATAGCAGAGTTGTTTGATTTCTTCATTTTTTAAAAAGATTTTATTCATTTATTTTTAGAGAGAGGTGAAGGGAGGGAGAAGAGAGAGAGAAACATCAATGTGTGGCTGCCTTTCATGCACCCCACACCGGGGACCTGGCCCACAACCCAGGCATATGCCCTAACTGGGAACCAAACCAGCTATTCTTTGGTTCGCAGGCCAGCACTGAATCCACTGAGCCACACCAGCCAGGGCTGACTTTTTTTTTTTAAACCACGTGGCCCAGAAAGCCTAAAATACTGATATTCTGGTCTTTTACACAAAAGTTTGCCAACCCCACCCCAACCAATGTGGCTTGGTTGGGCAAGGTTGCTGTAAAGCAAAAGGTTACTCATTCGATTTCTGGTTCAGTGCACGTTCAAGAGGCAACCAATCAATGTTTCCCTCTGTCACAAGGATATTTCTCTGCCTCCCACCCTCTCCCTCTCTCTAAAAATAACTAAATAAAATCCTTTTTTAAAAAAAGTTTGCCAACCCTTATTCTAGATGTATCTAAGAGTATGACCTTAGGCAAGATACTTAATCTCATCTTGCTTAGCTTTCTCATCTGCAAAATAGGGATGATAATAATTACATCAGAAGATGGCTGCTGCTGCATGGGGGATGACTCAGCACCAGGATCCCAGTGGCTGCTTTCTCAGTTCTCTCCCCAAAGCCTCTGTCCCCAGTCTCTCCTCAGGCGTCTCTAGCTCACTCTGCCCGGGGTCTCTGGAGGAGGTAGAGCTGTGCTCTAGAAGAAGATGAGACTGCTGGGTCTCCTCCTGTGCCGCTGACAGCCACCAGGCAGGGTACTGAGGGACGGACGGCTCCACACATGGAAGCAAACACCACCAGGCTCCTGTGAATGCACAGTGTCCATGACCAGGTCTGATGTCCTCACAGCAGCTGTCTCCTCCAGGTGCCTCTGTCTTTGGTTCTCCCACAGGGACGGGACAGCAGGGCCACAGACATTCCACAGATACCCTGTCTCCTGGAATTACTTTTCACCACACCCACGCCTCTAGCACCTCCTCATGCTGCTGGAATCCTATGAATAAATCCTAATTTATTCATAGTATAAGTGGAATCATACAGTATTTACCTTTCCATTATAGCATCATTTCACAGAACACAGTGTCACCTAGTTTGAATTGTAGCTTATGGCAGGATTTCCTCTGTTTTAAGGCTGAGTAATACTCTGTTGTGAGTACATAGCACGTTTATCCATTCATCCACTTATGGTCACCGAGATGGTTTTTTACATATTGTCTGCAGTGAATGGCTGCAATGAACAGAGCAGGGCAGAAACCTATTCCAAAAAAAAAAAAATTACATCAGCCCTGGCTGGTGTGGCTCAGTGGATTGAGTGCCAGCCTGCAGACCAAAGGGTCACTGGTTCAATTCCCAGTCAGGGCACAGCCTGGGTTGCGGGCCAGTCTCCAGTTGGAGGCATGCGAGAGACAACCACATTTCAATGTTTCCCTCCCTCTCTCTCTCCCTTCCGCCTCTCTGAAAAATTAGAAAAAAAAATAATAAAGTAGTATCATACTTTATTAAAAAAAAATAACTACATCAGAGAATTGTCTGGAGGATTTAGAGTTCAATTATAATGTTGGGTTTGGGGTTTTTTATTTTATCCTTTTTGACATTTCTGAAATTTCTAGATAAATGAACAAAACATACCAACAATTCCTAAAAGAGGAAAGACAGCTAATCAACAAACATGGAAACAAGTTTTAAATGAAAGTTACAGTAATAATATGCATTTTTGCCTATCAAATTAGCAAAGAGTGAAAATGATGCTACCCAGTGCTAATCAGTGTTTAGTAAAAGAAGCATTCTCTTATTTGGCTAATACAAATATAAATTGACATCAACCTTTTGGAAAGCAAAATGTCATGTAATAAAAGCCTTTTTTTTTTTTTAAAGATTCCATTTATTTGCAGAGAGAGGAGAAGGAGGGAGAAAGGGAGAGAAACATCGATTTGTTGCCTCTTGCATGCAGTGGGGACCCAGCCCACAACCCAGGCATGTGCCCTGACAGGGAATCAAACCTTTCAATTCACAGGCCAGTGCTCAATCCTCTGAGCCACACCATCCAGGAGTAATAAAACCCCTTGATCCAAAGCAATTCTGGTATTCTACCCTAAGGAAATAATTTTAAATAAGGAAAAATTGTTATGCAGAATAGAACATTTCTCACAGCTTTATTTATAAAAGCAAAAACAAATGGAAGCATCTTACATATATGACTGTAGAGGAATGGTTAAGTAAATTATGACATTCTTACTATATCTGATGTTATGCAGCCTTTATAAATAATACTTAAAAAGAACATGCCAGAACATGGAAAAACACTTGCTTTATACTGTTAGGTATAAAAAGCCAAAACCAAATTGCTGAGTGAACATAACTGTAAGAATACTATGTATACGAAAGAAAGTTTATAAAAATACGCCAAAAGGACATTAATAAGGGCATGTTTATATTATGGGATTAAAGGTAACATTTTCCAGTTTTCACTCCTATATTTTCAAATTGTCTTTAATACTCAAGTCTTTATGATTTAAAAAATGTCAAAACAAAACATTGAGAGGAAAAATAAACATTTAGAGTTGGGATATTGAAAGCTATATGCTTTAAGAGAGGAGTCTAAGATATATGAATAAAACTTTTCAGTAAAGACTGAATTTCTAAGATATTATAAGCTGATTTATGTTCCCCCCAAATTCTTATTTTTTTAAGTTTTTTAAAATTGATTGATTCAGAGAGAGACAACAATTTGTTGTTGCATTTATTTGTGCCTTCATTAGTTAATTCTTGTATGTGCTCTGACGAGATGAAACTCACAATGCACTTGAACAAATTGAGCTACCCAGCGAAGGGGAGAAATTAGATTTTTAAAACATTTCACTCCTCTGTTCAAACTTCAGCACTGTACTTTGAAAATAATTCTGCCTACTTCTTTCAAAGCCCTCTATATTCTGGTTCATCCAACCTGTCCAACTTTTTTCTCTCACCTACTCATGGGAGCTCCTCCATTCCTGCATCGTAAGACCTTCATTACTTTGTACCCTCACTGTCCCCCCGCAAACACCTACCTTCCCGCAGCACAGATTTCACAACCACCTCTCCAGGCCCACCTTTCCAGGGAATCTAAGCCCTTACTAACCTTCCCAGTCTCACAGTATTACTAACTATTCAAACAGACTATAAATTAGCAGAAAATCATTATCTTGTACTTGTTCTAAATCCCCTCTTGATCTACTTCTCATGATACTCAGAGAATGGACTCTGTAAATGCTTGTGGTTTAAAAAGAAAGGAAGGCAAACTGACATTTATTGAGCACATGTGAAGTGCCAGGCCCAGTGCAAAATGTTTTACACAAATTCCTTTTCCATAGTAACTCTGAAGCAGTATTATCATCATCATCATGATGTCTCAGAAAGAGTTAATTCCAAATCATCTGCTACCAGATGATTTGGACTGCTGTCATCTGCTTGGTACTGCTACCAAGTTTCAGAGTTAGTATTCGAACCCAGGTCTCCCTGACTCTAAACATAGTGCTTTATTTCCTCCAGGATCATCAGTATTTTTGCTTGTCTCTCCTACACTACACTGTAAGCTTCTTGAGATGGAACCGTGTCTCTTCATATCTGAATATCTAGCAGCTAGCAAAGGATCTAGCTCATAGTAAGCCTACTTATTAAATATTTTTAAAATGGAAACTGGCTCTGGCTGGTGTGGCTCAGTGGATTGAGCACCGGCCTGCGAACTAAAGGGTCGCTGGTTCAATTCCCAGTCAGGGTGGTCAGGGCACATGCCTGGGTTGTGGGCCAGGTCCCCAGTTAAGGGCATGTGAGAGGCAATCGATCAGTGTTTCTCTCCCTCCATTCCCCTCTCTCTAAAAATAAGTAATTAAAATCTATAAATAAATGAAATGAAAACTGATGCCTTCAATTGTTATCTTGGAAAATTCTCTCTTTTACATTTGCTTACAAGAGAGGTGTAGAAACCAATACATACCCACCTGCATATCCAAATTAGATTTTAGCAAATTCTAGACATGGAAGAAATAGTAGGCAAGTTTGACCTCTAGTTTATTGTATGTCCATTATGTGCCCAACTTTGTTTTGGGTGTTGTGAACAATTACAAAAAAAAAAAAGAAAGAAAGAAAATCCCCGACAGTGCTTCACTGTAGTAGGTGATAAATGGCTACTGAAAAATGGAAAAGAGACAGACTAGGGGAAGGTGGGTGGCCAGATATTTCAGGCAGGCAGGAATTCCAGGCAGAGGAAATTGGGCGAACAGTAAATGCGGTGTAGGCTCAAAGACCCGTCTGGCTGAAGGGAGTTCTTTGGGGATAAAATTATAGATGTAACATCTGATTGTTTAGTGTCTTGACTGCTAGGCTAAGGAATTTATTTCTTCCTGTTACTAATCCCCGCTAAAATGCTCTTTCAGGAGGAATTGGAATGTCAATAGAAGTAGAATGTCTTTAGAAGCAGCAAAGCCTCCTTAGAGACCCTGAGGAATTAAGCTGTCATGGTGGAGTGACAGGTGGAGGGGTGGATATTTTAGGTGAGGAGGCCACCCTCTCAGATCTTCTGGTGTTGTGGTGCCAGTTCTGCCATTTGAGGATGGGCAGCTGTGATCACTAAAGAAAGAATATTTTCACTGAGCGCTCACATATCAATCTTAAATTACTGAATAAACATGAGCACAACTTTTCTGTTGAGCTTCCAAGAAGGGGTACATGGTAGTTGCCAGGAGGAATCTGCTCTGATGAGGATGGGTATAGTTCCCAGAAAAAAATGCCCCTCCCGTAGCATACTAGTGAAGGAAGGAGGGGCTTAACAACCTATCAGCCCAGACTGGCTCTGACATTCCCCCAGCCAAACAATAATCTCCCAGCAGTTTGGGCCCTGCTCCCAGCCAAAGATAGTTCACTATGGCCTTTTGCATGGCTACACCTGTTGGCTTCTTAAAGCTCAAATGCCTTTGGTTGAAAGCATTGTGCCTTTCACCACAGTGCTTCTTGACATTTCTCTTACCTGGGCTCTGCTCTAGGGAAAAATTGTAAAGTAGGTCATGGATTTGAGAAATGACTTGTGAGCTCATCTTCAGCTTCCTGGCAGGCAAGGAAACATTAGCCTTATTACTATTATTATTATTTTGCGGGGGAGTGGAGAGAGAAACATCTATTTGTTCCACTTGCTTATTTACTCATTGGTTGCTTTTGTGTGCCCTGACTGGGAATCAAACCCACAACCTTATCCTTATTTTATTTTTTAAAGATTTTATTTATTTTCAGAGAGAGGGAAAGGGAGAAAGGGAGAGAAACATCAATGTGTTAGAGAAATATCAGTTGGTTCCCTCTTGCACTCCCCAACTAGGGACCAGTCCCACAACCCAGGCATGTGCCCTGACAGGGGACTGAACCCATGCCTTTTTGGTTCACAGGCCAGCACTCAACCCACTGAGCCACACCAGCCATCCTTATTTTAAAGATTTTATTTATTTGTTTGTTTGTTTATAGAGGGGAAAGGAGGTTGAGAGAGAGGATGAGAAACATCAATGTGAGAGAGAGAGACATCAATCGGTTGCCTCTTGTACGCACCTCGACCAACCAGGGACTGAACCCGCAACCCAGACATGTGTCCTGACTGGGAATCGAACCTGAGACCTTTTGCTTTGTGGGATGACACCCAACCAACTGAACCACACCAGTCAGGACACATAAAAGAAGCAACCACAGATCCTTTTCTAAAGAGAGGATCTGTGGCTTAGAGAGATTAGCTGTTGTGCTTTCTTCTTCCTGTACTTCCCCTTTGATAAATAATTATTGTTTCCTACTAAATAAATGTTCGAGACCATATTAGGCCATGGGAGACAATCAGATTCTGTCTTAAAGGCTTTTATAATCTTGCAGGGAAACAAATGTCAATTCTTTTTTTTTCTCCAGTTTTATTGAGATAAAATTGCACGTAACATTGTGTAAATTTAAAGTGTATGATGTGATGACTTCAGAGGTGGATTAAGGTCAGTTGAGGCCCCAGGCACAGAAGAAAATATTGGGTCCCTTAAAAAAAAGAGAGAGACAGGGAAAATAAAAATACATGCCTTCAGAAGCTGTGACCCAGGGCGTGTGCCCAGTATGCCCGCCGTTAAACCTGCCTCTGGATGACTTGAGATATACAATATAGATAGATAGATAGATAGACACACACATGTGTATACATATATAAATGTTTACCAAAATAAGGTTAGTTAATAAATCCTTCACCTCACATAATTACCATTTTGTTGTTGTTATGGTAAGAACATTAAACCAACTGTCAGTATACAATACAGTATTGTTAACTATAGTTATGTAATGGTAAAAACTAGATTGCTGGAAGTTATTCATCTTATAATTGAAAGTTTGTACATTTTGACCAACATCTCCGCAATGTAAATTCTTTAAGTGTATGGAAATAGAGAATTAGTTATGCCAAAGCGGGTGGGACATCAGCTAAGACCTGGGAGGGGAGGAACTTGCAAGCAGGATGTGAAAAATGGAGACTTCACTGAGTTAGGAAGGAGTAGGACAGTGCAGAACAATTTCAGGGGAAAGTGAATGGTCTAGTGAGACTGGATATAGAGGTATAGAATGGAGTGATAGAGATTAAGCTAGAAACATGCAGTGCCTAGATAAAATTTATAATTTTTTTCTTGAAGGTTGGAAGATATGGCAGGCATTGAAGCAGAAATGTGGTATTTTTTTTTAAATAATAGCCCTGGCTGGTATTGCTCAGTGGGTTGAGCACCAGCCTGTAAACCAAAAAGTCTCAGGTTTGATTTCCAGTCAGGGTTCATGCCTGGGTTGTAGGCCAGGTACCCAGCTGGGGGTGTGCAAGAGCCAACTGATCGATGTTTCTCTCACATATTGATTCTCTCCCTCCCTTCCCCCTCTCTAAAAATAAATAAATAAAATCTTAAATAATAATAATTGTGGCGGCATTGTGGAGGATGACTGAAGTGATAATGTTATGAACACTCCCACTGCTCATCCCCAATCTGGAAATTTTAGCCCTCTCTGACCAATTTACCCCTTTATCCAACCTTCACCCGGCTTTCTTTAGACAAGACATGAGAGTCTGGCAAAAGATCAAATAGAGCCCAACCTCTGCTCCCCCCACCAAATTAATTTAGTCAGGCTCTTTAGATGGCAAGGAACCGGATCCATTACCTTCACGTATTTATTCAAGAAGCATTTGTTGAATACATATTATGTGCTAGGAATCATTTTTATGGAGCTTATAGCCTAGTCAGTAAACCAGAGTATGGTGGAGCTGGATTTGGAGCTGGACCTTGTAGGCTCATGAAAGCCAATTGCCAAATTTTAAGGAATTTTGCAAGTTGTCAAAAATTAAAATATATGAACATAAAAATTAAATAAGTTGTACTTAAATAAAGGTAATACTCAAATTCATTGCCTTCTAATAATATCACTATTATCTTTGCTATTGTATCTGAATAGTAGAAAAACTATATAATGGTGTACTTCTGTGCATTTCTTCCTAATTTGTGTTTAGTGGCATCATGTTCGCTATGGTGGGAATATTTATGCCATAGAAATCAAATGCTACAAATCAGGGTTTGTTTTGTTCATTGTCTGGATGTAAGAAAGTAATGGGAAAAGGAAGTTAGTTACCTACAAGGGAGTCTCCATAAGACTGTCAGGGGATTTCTCAAAAGGAACTTCACAGGCTAGAAGGGATTGGCAAAAAATATTTGAAGTCATGAAGAGCAGAGACCTAAAGCCAAGATTGCTCTACCCACCAAATATACCATTTAAAATTGAAGGGCAGACAAAGAGCTTCCCAGACAAGAAACACTAAAGGAGTTCATCATCACAAAACCATTATTATATGAAATGTTAAAGGTTTTCTTACTTACTTAAGAAAAGGAAGAAGCCCTGGCTGGTGTGGCTCAGTGGATTGAGTGCTGGCCTGTGAACTGAAAGGTCACCTCCCAGTCAGGGCACATGCATGGGCTTCTGACCAGGTCCCCGGTTGGGGGTATTCCAGGACCAACAGATCCTTGTATCTCTCACACTGCTTTTTCTTTCCCTCTGTTTCTCCCTCTCTTGCCCTCCCTCTAAAAATAAATAAAGAAAATCTTTTTTAAAAATTAAAAAATGGCAAAAAATACATATCTCAACGATTGACTCCAAAAAAGAAACTAAGCAAACAAAAAGAACAGAGACAGAATCATGGACATGGAGAACGTTTTGATGATATGCAGATGGGAGGGGGGTGAGGGAGAATGGATGAAGAGATGAGGGCATTAAGAATTACAAATAGGTAGTTACAGAACAGCCATGGGGATGTAAAGTACAGTGTGGGAAATGGCTTAGCCAAAGAATTTATACACATGACTCATGGACATGAACAATGGTGGGGGTATTCCCTGAGGGAGTAGGGGGGTGTTGGGTGGAGGGGGGCCAAGGGGGAAAAATCAGGACAACTGTAATAGCATAATCAATAAAATATAATTTTTAAAAAATGTTAATAATGTAAATTATACTTAAAAGTGTTTCATGGCTATAGCTGTTACATTGTGAAAACTATACAAATTATATGTTTTCAGCATTCAAAAGCTGTTACCCAATTTGGCAAGCAGATTGCTCACTTCACCGATGAATGAGTGAAGTTCTTACACTTTTACCTTATATATTTGATCCCTGTTTCCTGGCATAGAGCGCCTAAAAACCTTGTAATTTCCTAAATGGTAGGAATGCCTTTTGTTATTATAACAAGCCCTTCCTCTCCCACCTGAGTTTATGCTAATCAGGTGAGGTAGGGTGGGGGATACCTGTAGCTCAAGTGAGGGCTTGTCACCAGAAAGACCCCGTGATTAAAGGGTCAGAACTCCCAGCCCCACCCACCAACCTTGGGAAGATTTGATGAGCTTCTGAGATGGTAAATGCATCCATCTGCCAGGAAGGTGGCACACCCCAGTTCTCCTATACTTCAGCTCCTTCTGAACCTTGTCCTGTATACCTTTTCATTTCGAAGTTCATCTGTATCCTTTATAATATCCTTTTTAAAAAATGTCATACTTATCCTGGCTCAGCGGGTTGAGTTCTGGACTGTGAACCAAAAGATTCCCTGTCAAGGCATATGCCTGGATTGTGGGCCAGGTCCCCTGTTGGGGGATGTGAGAGGGAACGGATCAATGTTTCTCTCCCTCTCTTTCTCCCTCCCTTCTCTCTCTGAAAAATAAATAATTTAAAAAATAATAATATCCTTAATAATAAGCTGGTAAACATAAGTGAATGTTTGCCTGAGCTATTCTAACAATGATCAGACCTGAGGAAGGTGCCATGGGAACTTCTGATTTGCAACCAGTCAGTCAGAAGCAGCAGTGACATCCGGAACTGGAGTGGGGGCAGTCTTTCAGGACTGATCCCTTAACCTGTGGGATCTAACACTACCTCCAGGTAGATAACATCAGAGTTGAGTTAAATTGTAGGACACCCAGCCTGCATCCACCGGAGAATTTGAGAATTGCCTGGTGATGTTGGAAAACACTCTCCATCTATCAATGAAAATATCAACCAACATTTATGTTGGAACTGCATGTGGTAATCAGTTGCAAAGATAGAATAGCTATGGATATAAGAGTTTGGCAAATATCAACGGAAGTACTCAGTGAAAATATGAAATTTATAATAAATGGTATATTTTGTTATTTGTAACTTGAGTTTTACACATCCTTTATGTCAGTAAATTTATAAATAAAAGTATATTTATATATACATGTATATGCACTTATCCTTTTCAGAGAGCTGGTTTTTAAACATTTTATCAGCACACTCACTGGGAGGAACAGACAACAGATACAATATAATGCAAGGTCTTAAGGGCTAGGAAGAAATAAAGCAGAGTCTGGGTCAGAGTGTCAGAGGAATGTGCTATTTTGGACAGGCAGTCAGGGAAGTTGTCTATAACAAGATAACTGAGCAGAGACCTTAATGAACTAAGGGAGTGAGCCATATAAAGAGCGTCTCAAGTAGGAGAACAAGGAAGGACAAAGACTGTGAGGTGGGAAGGTGTATGTTCAGGGAAGAGCAAGGAGGTTGGTTTGGCTGGAGCCTGGTAAGCCAAAAGGGAGGGGTAGATTGAGATCCAAAAGGTAGAGACGACCATGTAGTCTAATGGTAGAGATTTTGAGGTCTATTCTACTCTGAGAAACAGTAAGCATTGGAGAGTTTCACACAGAGTTGTGCCATAATCTGAACTTACATTCTTAAAAGATCACACAGGCTGCTGTGTGAACAGACTGTAGAGGGCTGAGTTTGTTAATGTGAGGAAGCTGGAGATCAGTTGGGAGGTGAGAGAGGACACGGCTTGGACCAAGGAGACAGCAGTGGAGTTGACGGGAAGCAGTTAGATTTTAGATATATTTTGAAACCTACCTGACAGGGAACGCTGATAGACTGGATATGGAGTGCAAGAGAAAGAGATGAGTCAAGGATGACTTAAAAGTTTTTGGCCAGAAAAATTGAAAGATTGAAATACCATTTACTTGAAAAAAAATCATCAGAAAGTGTTTGGGGGAGGGCAGAGTGGGAGCCAGGGTGAAAATACATTGGTTAGATGTTTAAATGAACTTTCTAGGGTGATGGAAATATGTCTTATTTTGAGTGGTGGTTGCTCGATGTATGCTGTCAAAAGTCGAAGTGAATATTTAACATCTCTGCATTTTGTTTTATATAAATTACATCTAAAAATACACACACAGCACCACCGCTACCACCACCACCGCCACCACCAGAAATTACCACTTATTGATAGGGAATATGAATAGGAATGGGATCCATCTGGAAGCTGTGAGATCCAAGGCTGTTTCAGGGGTGATCCCCCATCTCTCTCATGCATTTCCCTCCCTGTGCCTTTACATCTTCATCACTTTCTTAAGCCCTGACAATCTACAAAACAAGCCCGGATTTATAGCGTTCTCTAATTTGCTACATAAATATTCCCACCATAGCCTTTTTGAGATACAAGATTTATCAAATTACAGTGTAATCCAGGAGGTGGTAGAGTGAAGTAGTGGAGAGTACAGGCTCCAGTGCAGGCAAGTTTTTTTTTACCTCTCTGGGCCTGTTTCCTCATCTGTAAAATAAGATAATAATACTAATGCTTCCTCCATAGGGTTGTTATGAAGATTAAATGAGTTAATATATGGAAAATACTTAAGAGCAGAGGCCAGCATTATGTATCTTGCATTGTGTGACCTTGGGCATCTTTTTATCTCTGGATTTTAGTTCCTTTATTTGTAAAACAAAAAGGTCTTATTATAACCTTCAAAGTCCTTCCAAATCTAGAAAATGAGGGTCACCTGTGATTTCAGTTCAAGAGAAATCTTAGCCTCCTTCTCTGGTTTTTAGCGCTTTCCCTAAAATCCCAGGTACAAGGCATTTCAGTGGTACAAGAGACAGCCAGGCAGACTCTGTCCAAAGTAGATTCAGTCCAAAGTATAAAGTTAAAATTGTTAGCCTTGGTCTCAGCCTGGGAAAACTTTGCCTCTGCCAAAAGTTTCCAGCATCCGGACTCCTTCCTGCTAACTGACAGCTCCAGGTGCCAGTCATTTCTGGCTGTCTCATTTGTATCCCTGCCAACCACCTTGGTTTAGGAACTTTCTAACGCTTCCCTGCTCCGTAGGTTCTGAGGGGAATGCCTTTTTTCTTTTCTTTGTTTTAATGGGGAAAAACAAATAAAAAAGAAGAAAAATGCAGAGACTAGATTAATAGAAACAGATTGAGAAAAAAAAAACAGGAGAAAGATTTTTCCTACATTTTCTGACAAAAAGATAAATAAAAACAGCTGAAGACAAAATAAAAGCTAATTCCTATCACATCTCTGGAGAATGTCTTGGAAAGGACCATGTTTAAAATAAATACACATGCAGCACAGATGGAGGTATTTCTTGCCTTTTTCCCTAACTTCTTTTTTTATATTTATTTTTATTTTTATTTTGTAAAATATTTTATTTATTTTTAGAAAGAGTGGGAGAGAGAAAGAGAGGGAGAAAAACATTGTTTGGTTGCCTCTTGCACGCCCCCCACTGGAGACCTGGCCCACAACCTAGGCATGTACCCTGACTAGGAATCAAACCGGAGACCTTTCAGTTCACAGTCTGGTATTCAATCTACTAAGCCACACCAACCAGGACTTATACTGATTTTTAGAGAGAGAAACATCAATTTGTTGTTCCACTTATTTATTCATTCATTGGTTGATTCTTACACATGCCCTGACCCGGGATCAAACCCTCTACCTTAGTGTATCAAGGCAATACTCTAACCAACTGACTACCTGGCCAGGGCCTCGTAGGAGCTACATACACTTAGAATCAAAGATTCTAAGTGCTGAAAGTGACCTCAGAGCACCCCTCCTCTTCCTACAGTATTTGACATATGAGGAAACCAAGTCTCAAGAGAGACTAGGTAACTTGTCAAGATCTGGTAGACAAGTGACAGAGCTAGGTTAGGTGTTGATTCACATATCTCAGTGGTACCTGTGCTATCTTTCAGGATCCCAGCAAGAAACAGATGGATAATTGAGGAGAGTTTAATAAAGAAAAGGCAACAAGAGATGCTGCAAAATCCCAAAGGGAGTGATAGTGGGAAAACTTGATTGCTACTGGACCTGAGGGGACAAACGGGAGGGAGCAGAGAGTATATGGAAAGAGCCACCAGAGAGGGGTCTTCAGAGAAACTACTTTTAGGAAGGTGGGGTGTGTGATGGGCAATAAACAATTTCATGCCCTTCTCCTCCCTCCTTCTAGTCTCCATTGACTAAACTTAACCAGAAGCCAGAGGATAAGGAAGCCCGTTGATAAGAGACCAGAGGGAGTGAGCAGGGAGGAAATCAGATTTGGAGAAACAGCATTTTATTTACTGGAATTTCAAACAATGCTATTTATGCCCTATAATTTAGCCTTAAAGTGTGCAACACAGTGAGCAACCAGGAACATAAGATATAACAGTCCAGAAAGCTGCAAGTTAGGGCACTGAGCTGTCATATACTGATGGAAGCAGAAAACTGGATGGGTGAGTGGAAGTTTTTTAGGGGCTGCTTTGCTCCTCAGCCCAACACTGACTCCACACAGATCTGGTGGAGATTCGGACAGACTTAGGCCCTGCCCTCAAAGAACTGAATCTAGTCTACAGATGGTGAGGCCTGACCATAGATGACTGTCCCTGGAGACCTGCACAATGTTGATGAGCAGGGAAGACTTCTCCAAGGGGCAACTTCTTGGAGAACTGAAGTGATAATCACATCCTAGCTGGTGTGGCTCAGTGGACTGAGCACCGGCCTGCAAACCAGAGGTCAATTCCCAGTCTAGGGCACATGCCTGGGTTGTGGACCAGGTCCCCAGTACGGGGCGCACAAGAGGTAACCACACATTAATGTTTCTTTCCCTCTCTTTCTCCCTCCCTTCTACTCTGTCTAAAAATAAATAAATAAAATCGTAAAACAAACAAACAAACAAACAAAAAAAGAAAGTGATAATTACTATAGGAGAGTCAGAGGGAGGCTGGGGTCTCTGCTCTAGGATTTGTGCGGAGATAGTTTGGTGGCAGCTCAGGAAAGCCTATGGACCCTTTTCTCCTTCAGAGTTACCTCTCCAGGAATCTCCTGACTTCACAGTTCCCTTTGGCTGCATTTTGTCTCCTCCTCCCCCACCCTTCCACCTCCCTTCCCTGAAGGCAAAAGAGTCTGAGGTGGAGTCAAGATTCTCAGAAGCAAGTTAAACCAGTTCCTGGACTCGCCCTGCTGAAGAATAGCCCCAACAGAAATGACTACTACTGTCCCCACAGCTAGCTGCAGATGGTGCAGATAGAGTCCTGGGGAGGGGGAAGATCTCAGGGAAAACACAAATCAGCACCTGACTCCAAACACAGATGGACCCAAACTGGCCTTGTAAATGCTGGAGTCTTGCCTGCAGGGCAAAGCTATTGCTCATCACCCCCTAACCTAGGTCAGCAGTGGCCACTTCTGCCTGAGAGGGCATCTCCTACAAGTACCAACACCTCTTTCCTTGAGTCCTTGCTCCAATTTTACCAGTTCAGCTCCCAGCAGAGTTCTTAGTGTTCTCTGAGAAGCTGCCTCCCAGCATCTTAGGAAGTTTCTCTCCAGGGTTGCTTAGGTGCCCTGATTCCTGATTCCAGGGGAAAGACCGCACATGACTTCTGCCTCCAGTGTGGGCAGCCTGGCTAAGCTTCTCACCTCTCTGTAGTCAAAAGGGGAGGCAGCAACTAGGAGGCATAAAAAGGCTCCAGGTTCCTGTGTGGGTGAAAGCGTGGCTGGATTCTTGAGGACTTGGAGATTTTTGTCAAAGTTAGTAGTCACGATTATTTGGACTGACTTTAAGTGAGGGAGATCTGCCACCTCCCTGGGACTGTGAAATCCCAACAGATGGCTCAGCCTGTTGAGCCCTAAGAATGCTTTACAGTTATGCTCTATTTTGAAGCACTTTCACATCTCTTAATGCAGAAGTTCATAGTCATCCCAGAGAGATACAAATAGCCAACAGTGAAACAGCTGATTAATGATTAAGAGGATTTAACTAGAAACATTAGATCCAGTGCCCCTTTTCAAAGCTGTCTCCTACCTAACTCCTCCAACCAATGTTTAGTTTATTGAATTTGGAGATCCAATGGCAATATCTTGTTTATTCCTCACACAAGGTCTATCTGGCTTTAAACAACACACACACATGCACTTTTGAGAAGTTGTGTGCATGTATAAATATGGGCACAAATAATACCCCTTATTACAAAATCGCTTCTTACAAAATCATAAGCGTATAATTCTGTAACATAATAATATTACACTCAAGCACACCATATGACATTTTAGGTGAGATGTTCAAATTAAAACTGTAAATTATTACACCCATATTATTACCCTACCAAGCACACTCAAGCAGGCATTACTTTTGCTGGACCCTGTGTATTCGGAGGTCCTGCTAGCATTGTGTACATATATTTTTGTAAAGTAGATCTGCACATAAATGTACAGGCAAGCTTTGTTCAAGGACTGGTACTCTGAAAAGTTCATTATAGGAAAAAAAAAATCTCCTTCAAGACAGACCTTATAGCTCAGTCTCACCACTCCCCCTTAAAAAACATTTTTAATGCATATCTTTGATCACACTTCTTTCTAATGGAGTTTAAGTAGGGGCGGTACCTCCAGAGCTTGGGAACTAAGTACTAGCTCCCCCTACTGGGTGTAGGATGGATTCATTGGCCCACAGGAATTTAGTCTCCCCAGAAGACACTGGGGCTCTTGGAACAATTCTGTATCTGCCAGTGCTTGGAAAGACCCTGGAAAGCAGGGCTTTCTGAGGAGGGATGTGATCATGGGAGAGTTTCTAGAAGAGTTAGGACCTGAGCTATCTCTTGAATGATTTTGGCTGAAAGCAATTTGACAAGGAAAGTGTAGTGTGAGTTCAGAAGGTTTATGCCAAAGGAAAGGGAAGTGAGGAATTTTTGTTGTAGGCTTTTTGAGCAAAGGAGCAGTCAAGATTCTCTGTTCACCCTCCTCCTTTATTATTAATTTCTTATTCACAGCCAGCACATGTTGAAGAACAACTGGGAAGGGAGCATTTTAAGTGATGTTACTAGAAAATACAGATAAACAAAAGAATAAAAAAGTACTATCGAAACTGCTGCCAAGAGACCCACTACCGATATTCTAGTGGTAACATTTTAGATTTTTCCTAGACCTAAATATAGATTTGTAAATTTTATAAGATATCCTGCTTTTTAGAAGCTGGTTTGTAAACAAGCTAAGGTTATTTAATAACATATCTTAGCAATCATTCTGTCATTACATATAGATTTATCTGTGTATGATTTTTAATGTTTTTGTTATAGAAAATTTCTAACATAACAAAATTAGAGACTGGTAATAATGAGCCCCCATATACCCATCTACCAGCTTCAACAATTATCAATATATTGCTTTAAAATCATGTAACTCAAGATTATAATTTTTTGACATTTAAAAAAATTATTGATTTTTTTTTTTTTAGAGAGAGAGAGAAAGAAAAACACTGATTCATTGTTCCACCCATTTATGCATTCATTGTTTGATTCTTGTTTGTACCCTGTCCAGGGATCAAACCTGGAACTTTGGCATATCGGGACAATGCTCTAACCAACTGAGCTACCCAGCCAGAGCTATTCTCTGGATTATAGTAAAACAAATCCTTGCCCTGACTAGTGTGGCTCAGCAGATTGAGCATCAGCCTATGAACCAAAAGGTCACCAGTTCGATTCCCAGTCAGAGCACATGCCTGGGTTTCAGGCCGGGTCCCCAGTTGGGGGGTAACTGGGGGTACGTGAGAGGTAACTGATCAATGTTTCCCTCGCACCTTTGATGTTTCTCTCTCTCTCTTTCTCCTTCCTTTTTCCTCTAAAAGTAAATAAAATCTTTAAAAAAATCCTAACGTCATGTTTTTTCACTTGTAAATGAACTGTTTCTAAGAGCCAATGATTTTTTTAAAACATAACCACAGCCCTGCTGGGTGTTAGGCGTCTTTTCACAAAGCAAAAGGTCACCAGTTGGATTCTTGGTCAGGGCACATGTCTAGGTTGTGGGTTGGGCTCTGGTTGAGGTATGTATGGGAGGCAGCCCACTGATGTTTCTCTCTCACATTGTTTCTCTCTCTTTCTCCCTCTTTCTTTCTAAAAATAAATAAATAAAATTTTAAAAACATAACCACAGTATCATTATTATTACTAGAAAAAGTAATACTTTACTATGATCTAATATCCAGTTAGTGTTAAAATTTTCCTGACTACCTTTTTACCACTGCTTTTTTAAAAAAATCAGGATACAAACACCATCTATGCATTACGTTTGCTTGATATATCTGTCTCAAGTCTCCCTTAAGCTATAACAGTTCTGTTTTTCTTATTATTTATTTGTTGAAAAGAAAAAACAGGTCATTTCCCCTACATTCTGGATGTGGCTGTTTGCATCCCTGCTATACCATTAATATGTTCCTCTATCCATAGTATTTTCTGAGAACTGATAACATCTAAAATCTTGTTCAGATCAAGTTTGATTTCTGTGGTAAGAATACTTAATAGGTAATGTTGTGGTCTTTTTGTGCTGAGAGAACCATGAATATTTTAGATTTTCATTTAACTGAGTTTTTTTTTAAGACTTTATTTTTTAGACAGAGGGAAAGGAAGGGAGAAAGAGAGAGAGAGAACCATGGATGTGTTGATTGGTTGCCTCTTGCATGCCCCCCAACCAGGGATTCCCAACCCCGGCATGTGTCCTGACAGGGAATCGATACTATGACCTTTCGGTTTGCTGTCCAACACTCAACCCACTGAGCTACACCAGCCATGGATAACAATTTTCTTTTCTTAATAGACAGGATACTTACTTTTTTTTTTTTAATTTTAGAGACATCCACTTATTTATGCATTCATTGGTTGGTTTTTTAATTTATTTATTTTAGAAACTTAAAAAAATTTTTTTTAATTTTTAAAAGGTTTTATTTATTTTTAGAGAGAGGTCAAGGGAGGGAGAAAGAGGGGGAGATGAACACTGATGTGCAAGGGCTACATTAATCAGTTGTCTCTTGTACACCCCCAACTGGGGACCTGGCCCACAACCCAGGAATGTGTCCTGACTGGGAATCAATCTGGCGACCTTTTGGTTCACAGGCCAGCACTCAATCCACTGTGCCACAGCAGCCAGGGCTAACTGTTAATAGACAGGTTACTTCCTTTAAAAAATAAAATTTATGGAGAAACAAAAGGAGAAACATCGATTTGTTGTTCCACCTATTTATGCATTCATTGGTTGATTTTTTAAATTTATTTTAGAGAGAGAGGGGAGGAGAGAGAAAAAACTTCAGCCCATTGCCCCACCCATTAATGCATTCACTGGTTGACTCTTGTATGTGCCCTTACCAGGGATTGAACCAGCAGCCTCGGTACATGGGGACGATGCCCTAATCAACTGAACTACCTGGCCAGGGCCATAGTTCGAGTTTTTTTTGTTTTGTTTTTTTGCTAATTAATGCTATGACAACCATCTTTACACATCCATCTTCCATGCTTGCCTAGAGTATTTCCTCAAATTCCCAGAAGTGAAACTGCTGGCTCAATGGATATAATCAATATTTTTTCAACACAATTAACACCATTTCGACACGCTAGGGTTCCTAATATAAAAACAGCCATCAGTTAAATAAGCCACTAGTCCTGGCTGGTGTGGCTCAGTGGACTGAATGCTGGCCTGTGAACCAAAAGGTAACCAGTTTGATTCCCAGTCAGGGCACATGCCTGGGTTGCGAGCCAGGTCTCCAGTTAGGGGTATGCCAGAGACGGCCAGTTGCTGTTTCTCTCACGCATCAATGTTTCCCTCCCTCTCTCCCTTCTCCTCTCTAAAAGTAAAAAAAAAAGTAAAGTCAATGCTGACTTTACTGTTGTCCCATGTATCTTCACCCTTGATTTATGCATATCTCAGGCCTAGCTAAGGCCTGTTACAGGTTACAGGTAACCTGTTACCTCCTGCTATCAAGGGGAACTGAAGATAGCAAGCTGTACATGTTATTAGCTAATAAATTCAGAATGGGAAAGCATCCTAGGACTATATAATCTGATTTGTAAAAAGATGACCTAGAATGAAAGTTTAAAAAATGTTGAGACAATTTGTGACAGGAAAAAGCAACTAGAGGTGGGCAATTTGGGGGATTACTTCCTTGGTCCAGAAGGGGCAGAAGGTTTTCCTAAGTACAATCAATTCAAGTGTGGTTCTGAGCTTTAATTTTTGCTTTTATAAGTTTTAGCCCTATTATGTGAACATAGTTCATCCTTGTATTATCATAAAAGAACATTTTTTCTTAAATCTCAAGTGTGACTTTATAAGAATTGGTATCTGAAAATTCCTCAGAATACTCCTGTATTAGTTTGCTAGGGCTGCCAAAACAAATCACCACAAACATGGTTTTCGACATGAAACAGAAAACAGAAAACAGAAACTCTTGCCCTGGCTAGTGTGGCTCAGCTGGTTGTTGTCCTGTAACTGAAAGGTTGTGGGTTTAATTCAGTGTCAGGTCACATACCTAGGTTGTGGGTTCAATCCCTGATCCGGGCACAGTGCTTCTCTCTTACATCGATGTTTCTCTAAAAGCAGTAGGAAAATAAGTCCTCAGGGAAGGATTTAAAAACAAGAGAAACTCCCTCACAGTTTTGAAGGCCAGAAGTCCAAAATTAAGGTGTCATCAGGACCGTCGTGCTTCTTCCTTAGGGTTTCAGAGAGAATCTTTCCTGGCCTCTTCCAGCTTCTGTTGGCTGTCATCCCTTGGCTTGTTGCATCATTGCAACCTCTGCTTCTATTTCCACATCATCTTCTCCATGTCTATATGTCCTTGTCTGTCTCATAAGGATACTCTTATTGGAATTAGGGCTTACCCTAATCCAGTATGATCTTATTTCAGTCATTACCTTATATACACCTGCAGATACCCTATTTCCAAGTAAGATCACATTCTGAGGTTCCAGGTGGACATGAAATTTGGGGGGCATTATTCAACCCATTACAATTCCCAATGTTTTATTGGAGTTCATTAGGAAAATAAGACATAACAAAAATTTAACAAACCTGCCAGAATATTTACCTGGATGGAGGACAAACTGCTTGAGGAAAGGATTCATCTTTTTTTCTTTTTTTTTTAAAAGATTTTATATATTTTTAGACAGAGGAGAATGGAAGGAGAAAGGGAGAGAAACATCAATGTATGGTTGCCTCTCGTGCCCCCCACCAGGGACCTGGCCCGCAACCCAGGCATGTGCCCTGACTGGGAATTGAACTGGTGACCCTTTGGTTCACAGACTGGAGCTCAGTCCACTGAGCCACACCAGCCAGGGCATTTAAAAAATATATATATATTCTTAGACTTCCCTGTACCAGTATAGTTGTGGATGTTAAGGATCCAGGAAATCATCTAATGCCTAATCTGAACTCCTCTCCTCATTGTATAAGATGAAAAAAACTGATGTCCAGAGAAGAGAAAACTCCCAAGCCATATGGCCATAAGCAGCAGCAGCAGAACTAGAATTGAACTCATATCCTCCCCTTTAGTCCATACTTTGAATGGTTGGCGCTGGGATGGGGGTGAGGTGACATGTATCCCCTTTCAGGGAATAGTGATAGTGTTTTTAATCAAGTAATATCACATCCCCACAAAAGAAAAAAAGATCTAATGGTGGAGGCTTAAGCATGGTGGTTGGGACGATAACTTTAACAGAAGGGCAAAGAAGGGCACAGGTGTTGGGGTGGTGAGGATGAGGAATGTTTCTCAAGTAAGAAACATATTGTGGGGCCAAAACCACCAGAACTCAGGCCATGATACCCACCATGCTGTTTTCTGCAATCCGCAAATGGCCTTGGCCCTGGAGAACAAAGACTCATTCTATGTCCAGGCTGCCACCAGCTAATAAAAAAGTAGTTATGAGTGCGGGAAGTTTCTTTTCTTTTGAGGTTTTATTTATTTTATTAATTTCAGAGAGAAACATCAATTTGTTGTTCCACTTATTTATGTGGTCATTGTTTGATTCTTGTATGTGCCCTGACCAGGGATTGAACCCATAACTTCGGCATATGGGGGCAACACTCCAACCAACTGAGCACCCCAGCCAGGGCTGAAGTTTATTTTCTTTAAGGTAGATGATCACTTGTTTTCTTCCTGTCCATAGCACTAAGGATGCTAATTACAGCTCTGAATACTGCTTAACAAGAAATGCAATAAACATTTGACTCTGTGCTCAGTTTAAGAGTATTATTATCCTTTCAAAATTTTGATTTCAGCAATTATACGCTAATCAAGAGTGTTCACATGTGAGGCTCAGCCCAGGGGGAATTTGAGAGGACAGCTCACACTTCTGTATTGGAGAGCTAAATCTTAAGAGCTTACAACCCCATCATGAGTTCAGTTTACATCCCTCTCTCTCTAGTGGTAGTGAAGAAATAAATTTCTCACATTTGTCTCTCTGGATTATTCTTTGCAGGAGCTGAGGGCAGAAGAACCAAGCTTAGACTCTCAAATTTTTTTTAAAAAAATATTTTATTTATTTATTTATTTTTAGAGAGGGGGAGGGAGAGAGGGACAGAAACATCAATGTGTGGTTGCCTCTGCGCCCCCTACTGGGGACCTTGCCCAACCATGTGCCCTAGCATGGAAATCAAACTGGTGATCCTTTCGTTCATAGGCCAGCACTCAATCCACTGAGCCACACCAGCCAAGGCAGAAACCCAAATTTTCTGTAACTGTCTTCACAGCAGTTCCAGAATTAGAAGCCCATGTTTCTACCCTCCCAAAGCTTCCAGTCAACTCAACACACTAGCATGAAATATGTCTAAAAGCAGGTAACATAGAGTGATCCTTCTTTCTCCTCTCCAAACCTACCCCCACCCCCAATATTGTTGTTTCCCAGACACTAGTCAGCTAAAAACAAACAAACCACCCGGGCCCTAGGTTCTTACAAGATTAAACCCAAATGTGAAGCAAAGGATCTCGACATCCTAACTTGCTATTTCTGGGTACCTGTTTTAGGAGCTCCAAGTGACAGCCGGGTCAGAGGCCTAGATTGGGAGTTTTTAGCTTTATTAGAAACACTGAGGGTCAGATCAACACTAATCTACTCTTGGAATGGCTGGCACAGGGAACCTGGGGCAAAAATGAGGTTCCAAAGCCTCTGTAAAAGGACCCCAAGGATGACGGGAGGAGCCAGTGGGCCATATGGAATAAGGCATGTGGCCTGAAGGAGAACAAGGAAATTCTTTCATGGTCTTGGAGTAAGGGCTGCTGGCAGGAAATGGAGGGACCCCATAAAATCCACAAAGCCCTTCTGTAATACATACTTTGCTGTAAAATCTGGCTGGAAAATGGGAGCAGGGCCAAAATTCCAGAGGCCAGCGGCCCAGGCCAGCCCACCCCATACACCATCACCTTTTTCTGATCATGTTCCATGAACATGTATCCCATAGTAACCAAAAACCTGACGTTGTGAAGCAGCATGCCTCTGTTTTAACCTGTATTTCCCCCAAATAATTTGACTATGGAACATTTTACAAATACCAATGACTGCTCCGTGGACTGTGAATTTTAAAAATCTCATTTTGGCAAAGGCTAATTGTAGTCCCTTCTCAAATGTGACTCTGCTCTAGGCAGCAGCCCTTTCAATTGCTTGTTTATTCACTTCCCTCTTCCTGTTTTGCAAGTCTTTAATCATATAGGTAGGTGCCTGTATGAGTCATATTTGGAACCAGTCTGTTAAAGACAGGTGCAAAAGGCAGCTGTATCCAGCTTGCCCTGGAAAGGAGCAAGTGCCATGTGTCAGAGAAACACGTACGGCCTTGCCTTGCTCTGTGGCCCTGCCCTTTTGGGTCTTCCAGGTTTGGCCGTGAGGAGGGTGGTATGATTTAGCGGTTTGCCTTTTTTTCAGCTATAGTCCTAAACAAGCTCTGGGAAGAGCATCATTCACAATGCTCACTGCGTCCTCTTACAAAAGACAGCTATGGTTCCAACCTCAAAAATAAAAAATGACCCCTTTTGTGGCTCAGTTGGTTGGAGTGTCATCCTGTACACCAAAGGATTGCCAGGTTCAATTCCCAGTCAGGGCACATACCTAGAATGCAGGTTTGACCCCTGGTTGGGATGCTTATGAAGGCAACCAATTGATGTTTCTCTTTCTAAAAAAAACCCAAACAACAAAAAACCCTGTTCCCGGAGCACTGTGCACCCACTTTTATAGTCATTCTCAGGACATCCTCCAATGACACAGACAGGGTCTATCACCAACCTTGGTTTATCTAAGAGGAGCTGCTCAGTTGGCTCAAATCCATAGTAATTCAGAGCAAGGACTAGCACCTTCCCTCATCTTCAGCCTGTATTTTTTTTCAAGCACCACAGTACTTCCAGTGGACATATCGACCCTCAGCTGGATCCTAGAGTAACTTATCTTGGGCCAGAGCTGGGGAGCAAAAGCAAGCAGTTCTTACTGTTTGCATTTCACCTGCGTTTTTAAAAAATGTTTTAAAAGATTTTAAAAAAAGGATTATTTTTAGGAAGAAGGGATGAAAAAAGAGGGAGAGAAACATTGTTCGGTTTCCTCTTGCAGGCCCCCAATTGGGGACCTGACCAGCAATGCAGAAATGTGCCTTGACCAGGAATTGAACCAGTGACCCTTCGGTTCACAGGCCGGAGCTCAATCCGCTAAGCCATACCAGCCAGGGCACGCTTCACTTGCCTTTTAACCTTGGAGGGAACATTTGTGTTTTCCTTCTGCCCTAAGCAATCCTAGCACCCCAACCAGTTATTCAGGGCCTTTTTCCTCTGCCTCTTGGCTACACATACTCACTCAAACCACTTTGCACTGGAATAATATTTATTTTTTTTACTTGGCAAAAAGTCAAGTGCTACATTTTTGAAAACAAAAACTCAAACGCACTACCCATCACAGAAGAGGGTCTGGCAACAGTACAAAACAAAACATCCTACTTAAGATTTTTTTTTTTAAATATACAAGTTGGTTTAAAATGATAGAAGTTCTGTGAGAACTAAGAAATCTACAGCCTGTAGTTTAATAGAAAAAAATTAAGACAAAAGATCTACAGCATCCAGCATTTTGCTTAATTCCCTGTTTATAGCACCTATTTCTCTAGGTTAGAAGATGAGAATTCTAGAACCTGTGGTGTATGCATTGTGCCATCAAGATATGGTGACTCCCTGACTTCCCTTCCCACCAGCCCTCATCATCAAGACGTTCTTTTTAATCTTCTCACTTACAGCTGGAAGAGAGGGATGTCTAGGAGAGCAATTTACAACCTGGAGTGCAGGAATAAATATGACTTTTCCTTTCCTCAGAATGTGCTGTTGACAGAAGCAGAGTATGTGCTTCTAATGTAAGAGGAATTTGTCGTAGAAACAGCTGTTATCTGCAACATGATGCATAAAAAGCAAGGAATAACTGGACATCACGGTCAGTCAGTGCCTGCAAGTTTAAAAACCTCAGACTAGACAGTTCAAGGGAGGAACAAATTACTAATCACATCAATGCTTTTAACATGCACAATGCTGGTGGCTGCAGGCCACCACATCACCAACCCAGGGCTGAGCCAACAGAGTGTGAGAGGTGGCTTCAACCCCAGTCCCACTGCATTAAGAAAACAAACGTTCCACACATGAAGCACTCACTACACACAGATAAAACCCCTACTCACCCACCCTCCTGGACTGAACCCAATTTAGAAAACAAAAGCAAAACCCATTGCAGAGACTAGAAGAAAGGCAAAGGAGAAATTTCTCCTCAAAGCCAAGGGGACTGAATATGTTAATCTTAGCTTACTTGAGGCCCCCCCAACTCCAGGCCCCTGAGATATCAGATCAGGTCTTGTTTCAAGGGAGGGTGAGGAAGGTTGGGGTGGGGATCCTCTTTACCAAGCTCTACCAAGCCTTTTACAGCCTCCAGAGCTGTATTTGGATGGAGACTGATGTTTTAGGGGAGTGGCCACTGGCTAAGTGGATCGGAAGTTGAATAGAAGTGACACATAAACAAAAGTGTTCTCACCTGGGGCATACACAGATGGAAGACAGGTAAGGGATCACTTTGGAATCCTGGCACAAGAGTCCCCAGGAAGTCTGCAATCTAATTCAAAAGATTTTCCTGGTGATTTTTCTTTCTGTTTTTACTTTCCATAATCAGTGTTATTAAACTTTAAAAAACAAGATATAGACTAGTCCCAAAGTTGGACTCTGTGGATAAAGTTGTTTCTTTTATAAATATTTTAATTACAAGTAATCCTTACTCCAGGTAATTTCAGTAACACACAGTACTTACAGGTACACAAGTTCGCACACGCACACATGCACACAGAGCCCCCAAACTTTCACAGAAAGTCTGACAGCAACCACATAATTGTAAAGACGCCCTACCTCTCAAGAGTGAAGTAAGGGTGAGAATGACTATGTCAGCCTAAAGAAATTGGAGAGAGGAAAGTGTGTGTCACTTGGGAAAAAAAATACAAACAGGAATTAAAAACGTTTGGTTGAGAAGCCAGAAAGAAAAAAAAATAGTAAAATTCTGATTAAGGGAAAAAAGGTAAAAAACAAACAAACAAAACCTTCAGATTTCTATATAGAACTTCCTTCTGTCAAGAGCCTAAACCATAGACAAACTCTGGTGTTCCCACTAAAATATGAGGGCCTCACACAATTGGAAAAAATCAAAAGAAAAACAAGGAAACAGAGGATGGAAATTAGTGTAAATCTCTGCATTTTGGGAGAGAATTAGTTGTCATTAACTCCAGAGCCCAGCATAGTTTCCATGGAGCCCTGAAGGGAGGGGACCCCCGGCCACAAAGAGTTTTGTTCCGGATGAGTCGTAGCAGTGGGTGTAAACAGCATTGGGGAAGAAATCAATGTCCGAAAAGTAATTTCTCCAGGTTTCATCATGATTCTATGGAAAAAGAAAGAGACTCTGTTAGCACCTCTAGGCCATGGGGCACAAAAGGGGCAGGAAGAGACAGGAATACTTCCTGGTCTTTTTAAGAGAAGAGGGTCCTGTACCTGTAATCTCATGTCAGCAAACTGATGCTAATGTGAATGGGGGCCTAATTTTTTTAAAAATTGATTTTAGAGAGAGACAGAAACAATGATTTGTTGTTCCACTTATTTACCCGTTCACTGGTTGCTTCTTGTATGTGCCCTGACTGGGGATTAAATCTGCAACCTTGGCATATTAGGATGACGCTCTAACCAACTGGTCAGCTACTTGGTCAGGGCTAGAGGCCTCATTTTTCCAACTTAACATTAGGGAGGAAATAAGTAGGCTGAAGAATTGCTATACAAACCAAAGGTCTCCTCAGGACAGCAGGAACCAAACTCTTTAATGATTCACTGGCAGCCTCAGCAGGAGGTTCCTTGTTTCCTGCTCTATTATCACCTGGGGGGAAACCCTCAGTTAACTAGTGTGTCTTACTGGGTCTGTTTTCCCAAGGACATGGCGACACAGAAGCAAAATCAAGTGAAAGGTACCTCGGGTCCTTTAAGGAGTGCCTCTCAAATAGTGACAAAGTATGTGGGTAGTGGTATGCCAGTGGGCGTGGGTGGGTATACAGCAAAGACAGTGTTTCTGTCACTGCCGGTAATCATGCTGGGCAGGGGCTTACTCACCAGCCAGCCTTTGCCAGTAGTTAGTTTGAGATTCTCCCCTGCTAGTCTGGGCTTGGACCCATAACAAGCCGAGAGCCTCTCTTCCAGGAATCTCTGAGATCGGATGTCATAGAACAGCAGGGAGCCCTGCCCTGTGCCCACAGTAATGATGTGCTCATAGAAGCTCACTGACCGGATCCCTGAGAGAGAAAAGTAAAGGGCAATGAGTAGGGGAATGAGCACTTGACAGTCTGCTGGCCTGAATTTCTCTGACACCAAGTTCGCATGGTTGCCCCATGTGCCTTTCCCATAGCAGGCATAACTCATGAAAAAGCCAGAGAACCCTGATGCCATACTGCCAACCATATACCTAACAGGAACCTTGCCATAAACCTCAGAGAAAGGCCAGATACCTGTGATGCCCAAGATGGTTCTGGCCTAAGATCATAAGTGAGTCCTGAACCTCCCTGCCTCCCCTAGACTCACTCTGGAGTCACTATTCATAACTCTAAGCTCTTCTCCATTATATGTTTCCAACCTATACTGAAACTGAGGGTGATATGCATATGCATATTTAAAAATCATTAAATTGATAAAGACTTCCTTGTATTTGACCTAAAGCCCCTACTGAGGCACTGCAACAGGTTTTGATCTGGTATTGTTATGAGGGTGGCAAACAGCCTAGAACTGAAGCACCCAAAGAAGCACTGTCTTTCACAGTGTGAATTTAAAACAAGTCATCTAACCACTCTGGGTCATAGGGAAAATGCATCTGTGGATGAAATAAGTGTATGGGATATGAAGATGTCTCTTGGCACATAAAAGCTGTGGAATAACATTTGTGGTATCAATATTTCCTTATGAGGTATAAAACCTACTCCTGTAACAGTGACCAAAATCTCTCAAAATACTGTCTTCATTGCAGATATCATTCCAGCCAAAGCCTATTTATTCTTTCCCTTACTACTCTCATTATATACATTATTCTCTCTGTTCTGAAATGTGAGCATCTTAACTATAACTGAAAACAAATAAACCCAAAATACAGACTCTTACCACTGCCTCGCTCCCTGGAGCAAACAGACTTGATATTGTATGACGGCTGCCGTGGATCCAGGAAGGACACATGAGCTTGGGAACCCACAGCATACACTGACCATTCACTACCATAGGCCAGACACACATTCTCACGGCAATATGGCAGTTTGGTGGAGAGGAGCTGAAAACACAGAGAAAAAAAGATGCATCCGTGGCATTACCAGACACCTACCTCTGGGCTTTCCCGCATATACAAGGACACAAAGTCACAGACAAAAAGACAAGCCCCAATTATGGAAATAACACCCTGCTCCACAACTAGGTATGTAAGAGAAGGAGAGGGTGACTAGTACCTAAAAGATCTAGGCACTGAATAGAACTGGTGAGGGGAAAAGGTCAAGCTGAAAATAAATAATCAGAAGCAGAGAGAAAGGCCAAAACCTGCAGGTTGTTTTCCAGGCTAACCCCAGGGCACTACAGCCAAGGCCCCACCCCGTTCTCTCTGCCAGGAAGAGCCACCACCATTCTCACTGCTCTTCTGACAAAGGGACTCAATTCTGGCTACCCTCAGCCTAACTCCCCAATTGTATGGGGGTTGTGCACTACAGAAAGCACACTCATGGGAGTGGTTCCATCCCAAGTAACCGCAACCAGTCTTAACCCTGGACCCTTCCCATTCTGTCAATTCTCAGCAGGTGCCTACTCTATGTAGGGCACCATGCAAGTGGAGTTCAAAGGCTACTGTGACATAGAGAAATAATTCCTGAGGCTCTGATACCTCTTGAGAGTTTATCACAGAGGTAAGTAGCAAAACCCTCTAGGATGAGAAGAGGGCAAATGGTCCACAAGTCGGCTTCACTTTATGCAAAAATTGCTTGTAAATATTATAAATCAAATCCATATTCTCATTACAAGATTATTTCAGAGATGATTAATCTTAGTTTAATTAATGTTCAGTTGCCAGTGGTTCCTAACATTTAGGTTTCCCTGCACTCACAACATGCCAGAGTCAACAATCCATAGGCAAATATTTAAATGTATTGCGTACTGGGGGACTGGTTGTTAAAGGAGCCCCCTCAGCAAGCCCTTGCAATGGCAAAGAAGTGCCCCCTCCAATCTCTTTTAAAGTCTTTTTTTTTTTCTTTGATTTTGAGAGTACATTTATTAAAGCTGGGGACGATGAAACAAGGGCTGGTTTAGGATAGAAGAAGCAACAGGAACGAGCCTAGGCGGGGCTGCTTTGGCTCTCTAGAAACCTTGTGGGGAATAAATGAGCCAAGATGGGACTGCTGTTAGCTCACTTGGAGATAGCCTGGGGGCGGGGGCGGGGCGGGTTAGACCAGGATGAGCTGCTGCCGCCCATTGCCCGCCCTGGTTGCGTCTCGTGGGGACCCTTAAGAGTATAAGAGAAAGAAAATTCATTAGAAAAGGAGACTTTGAGTGGGTGTGTCCCAAGGAGGGCACAACCCTTTTAAAGACTTGGGTTGTTTTTTTTTGCCCTGGCTGATGTGGCTCAGTTGATTGAGCGCCGGCCTGTGAATCAAAGGGTTGGTGGTTGGATTCCCAGGGGAAGACGCGATAGGCAACCACATACTGATGTTTCTCTCCCTCTCTTTCCCTCTCTAAAAATAAATAAATAAAACCCTTTTTTAAAAAAAAAGTTAAAGACCAAAATATAAATAAATTTTAAAAAAGACTTGGGTTTTAAAAAAGATATTTATTTATTTTCAGAGAACGGGGAAGGAGAAAGAGAGGGGGAGAAACATCCATATGCTAGAGAAACATTAATCAGTTGTCTCTCACATGCCCCCAGCTAGAGACCTGGCCTATAACCCAGGAATGTGCCCTGATCCGGAATCAAACTGGCGACCTTTCAGTTCACAGGCAGGCGCTTAATCCACTGAGCCACACCAGCCAGGACAAGACTTTTTAAAAAAAATGTTTATTTATTGGTGTGGGGGGGGGCGGGGCGGGGCGGGAGTTGTGGGGGAGAGAGAGAGAGGGAAACAGATATTAATTCACTATTCCACTTATTTATGCATTCATTGGTTGCTTCTTGTATGTACCCTGAGGATTGAACCCACAATCCTGGCATATTGGGACGATGCTCTGACTAACTTAGCTACCCAGCCAGGGCTAAAGACTTTTAAAAAATATATATTTTATTTATTTATTGTTTTAGAGAGAAGGGAAAGGAGAGAGAAAGATATCAGTGTGCAAGAGAAACCTCGATCAGTTGGCACTGCACAGCCCTACCTGGACCTGGTTCACAACCCAGGCATGTGCCCTGACTGGGAATCAAACCGGTGACCTTTCAGTTCACAGGCTGGCACATGACCCACTGAGGCACACCAGCCAGGGCCAAGCTAAAGACTTTTAAGAGAGGCATGCCAGACTCAGGATTTCATGGACCATGGAATCACATACCCAGACCTTTGCAGCACTGATGCTTTAGACAAAGGAAAAGGCTCAGGGACAATTAAAATATTTTAACCATAAGGTGAATTTTTAAGTAAAGCTACTAAGTCATGTTTATCACACCTTAGACAGTGTATTTTCAGCCTTCCAGAGATGAAAGTAGCCATCCAAAGATACTGCTCCCAATTCCTACAAGAGCAATGAAAAACAGGTTATATTCCAATCTGTAGCAACTAATATATAACAGTAAGCAGGGGAAAACCCTGAAGTTTCAGGTCCTGCCATTCTTCATTCCTATCCCATGATGATTCCAGCAGGGGTGCCAAGGAATATCATCTCATTATCAACCCTATGGAATGCAGCTGGACAGCTCATGAAATTGATACTGCTTCTTGAGAGAATCCAAGAAGTCAGTCCAGTTTCTAGCAATGACGTAGATACCCATGTATCTACAAGCCCTTACACTATGCAATCATTCCCATCACATTCTCAATGATGGAACAAAGCACACATATGAAGGACAGTTTTGTCTCAGTGTAAGAGCTTCTATAAGTGGGGGGTCTAAGTTAGGAGAGATAAGTCTACCCCTAAGCCCTAAATATCAAAGGGAGATAAAAGGTTAGCGGAACTACCCTTCAAACTGTGGCCTGACTCAGATTTTGGAGGAAGCCTTTTTCATCTTCTGGTTCTGGGTCTCCATCTCAACACTACTTAATACCCTAGTTGGAAATATATTTAACTCAATGATTAGATAAGATCTGGTGGTAGTGTTGAGAAAAGACAGTGAAAAATGAAAATAAACTGAATACCAAAGAGAAAGTAAGTGACTGCTTTCAGAGACATATGAAAGTAACGCCCAAAATAGAGCTCCTGCAAAGGCATATGTAAACAAGAGACAATCAAATCAGAGTGGTCCTAGGGAGACTCTGAAAGGCTGGCCCACAAATATGGATCATCCAGAGAAATATGGCAGAGCTCAATACAAAGGGTGGGTTTTTTAATTTGTTACAATTTATTACCAACATCCCTTAGTCTTCAAGAGGTACTCTGTCAACTCAGAACCAAGCTATTCAGCAAGCACTGGCTTAGGCGAGGGGAAGGGAAGTACCTCTTCTAAGACATAAGCCAAGAAGCTGAAACAAGAGTAATAGGCTTCAGGGAACCTTTGGCAAGCTCATACCTTGTTCTTGTTGTTGAAGGCCAGAGCACGGACCTTGCAGTTGTCAGGGTTTGTGTCTTCCTTGGGGATGTCCTTTAAGGCCTTGTGAGTGATGTGAGCATACACAGGGACCTGTGACACATTGTGCCTTGAATCACTTCTGGTCAACACATCATCTGTCACCTCCCAAAGTCCCATAGAACCATCACGTGAGCCTGCAGGTCAAGGAGACCACAAATGTTAGACACACTCAACTCTCCATAGGACAGTCCCACGTAAGTCAAAATAGGCTTTTTTCAGGCTAGCTCTTTGCACATCATCCTCGTATATGCTTGATCAGGTGGCCCACCTCAAAACAAAGCGATGTATGTATGCATTTTAATAGCTACATCAAGGGGATGATTCAACCAAGGTGTAGGAGTTAAAATATAACCTTTAAACCTGGCTGGGTGACTCAGTTGGTTGGAGTGTCGTCCTGTACACCAGAAGCTTGTGGGTTCAATACCCGGTCAGAGCATATACCTAGGTTGTAGGTTTAATCCCCAGTAAGGATGCATACAGGATTGATGTTTCCCTCTTTTCCTTCCTCTGTCTCTAAAATCAATAAAAATGTATCCTCCAGTAAGGAAAAAAAAATTACACACACACATATCCTTTATTTATTTAATTTGTCTACTTTTAGAGACAGAGGAAGGAATGGAGAAAGAGAGGGAGAGAAACATCAATGCGTGGTTGACCCTTGCGCACCCCCTACTGGGGACCTGGCCTATAACCCAGGCATATGCGCCAACTGGAATCAAACCAGGGACCTTTTGGTTCTCAGGCCAGTGCTCAAACCACTGAGCCACACCAGTCAGGGAGCTATATATATATATATATACTTTAAGTATAACATGGTTGGTGGGATTTTTCAAAGAGTTTGATAAAGCTCAGTAACTTTCCAAGCCAGATGCTCAGGTCACTTGGGCAGGCACATGCAGGTGATTTCTACTGGGTCGTATGGTTTGTGAATCTCCACTTTACATCAGTTGGTACTTAACCTTTTCTGAATCTTGTAGCCCTTTGAGAGACTTAGGAATATCTCTAGAAAAATACACAAAAATACTATGTTGTACATTTACTTTCAAAGAGATTCATTGGCTTCTTGATGGCTTTCCATGGACCTGGATGGACCACAATTCTTCTATTAAGAATGACTATTCTACATAAACTAAATGCTTAAGAAGGTAGTTTTCCTTAGCAAACAATTATGAAGCACTTAAAAAACTAAGTACATTTTTCTTTAAATTGATCCTTAAATACACTGCTGGTGGTAACTAAGTACAACTGAGCAATCTGCAGCAGACCCCAGTAGCTTGTGTTCCCATCTAGGAATAATACTCTATCATAAGACCCATATACAAAGATGTTTATTCAGAACAATCTGTATGTCCAACAATATAGCTATGGTATAATTATAAAACAGAATGTCAAGAACCACTAAAAAAATCATGGTTTTAAAATTCCTTTCTAGTAAAGTTATTTGCCAACTCTCCTTGGAAGCCAGGTGCCCTTTCTACATTTAAATCTCCTCAATGCTTTGTAGGAAGAATTATCTAACATGGCAGAAAAATCCAATTTGTTTGCATCGTAAGGATTATGGGCAGGGATTCAAAGCAGAGGGTTCGTCATGTATGAAATCTAGAAAAGGCCAGAGAGGGGGGCACATCTGGAGAACTATACAGGGCTTATTGTGAAAATTTTAAAAATAAAACTACACAAGTTTTTCTGAAAAACTTCAAGCATCCTAAAATGTTGAATTTTACAATTTGTATAGTTATACCTATATATTATCATTTCGTTAGACTTGATATATCATATATCTATCCATATATCCATCCCTCTATATGATCCCATTTTAACCAGCTAAAAATATATATACTAAAAAAAAAGACTAGCAAGATATATTTCAAAATGTTAACAGTGATTATCTCTGCGTAGAGATACTATGGGTAAATCTTTTTTCTTTATTTATCTGTATTTTAAAAATTTCTTGCCCTAGCTGAGTGGCTCAGTTAGTCGGAGCATCATCCCCTACACCAAAAGGTGGCAAGTTCAATTCCCAGGCAGGGCACATACCTGGCTTGTAGGTTTGGTCCCCGGTTGGGGCACATACAGGAATCACTCTCTTTCTTTCCCTTCCCCTCTCTCTAAAATCAATAAATATATCCTCAGGTGAGGATTAAAAAATTTTTCTTATGTGTACTATTTTTACAGTAAGAAAAAAATTAAAGAATTCTGCAGCAACATGAAGATTAAATTTCAGGAAACAAAACTAAAAGCAGAAAGAAAATATGAGGTCTGTCCAGAAAATATCCAGCCATGCACTTATTGAAGATCAGATACAAGAATCATTGTACGCAGGACAACAACGCCTCTGTCCCCTTCAAAGTAGGCACCTTCCCAATCAAAAAACACAGTTAACATGGTCTTGATCTTGCTGTGACTTTGCCACACCTTCTTCAGGAGTGGGGAACCAGGTGACTTCCTTTGGGATGACTGGGCCTTTGTTTCTGGATCACAGCCATAGACCCACGAGTCATTTCTGGTTATGACCTTCTTGAGGAATTCTGGTTCACTTGTGGCAGTCTGAATCAAGTCATTAGCAACAGCAGCACAATGTTCCTTCTGCTCTAGCAGTAGAAGCCACAGAACAAATTCTGCCACAACACGTCTCATGCCAAGACCCTGTATCAAAATCTCAGACACAGTAGTTTTTGGAACCCCCAGATCAGCTTATAGTTCTCGCACTGTCAGTCACTGATCTTTGTTGACTGCAGCCCATACACAGTTCAGCGTTTTCAGGTGTTCTGCTTGTTGTAGGCCTTCCAGAACGTGGGTCACTTTCAACAGATTCTCGACCATCTTTGAAGCACTTGTGCCACACTTTTATTTGCGCTGCACTCATCGCATCGTCCCGAAAGCCTTCTGAAACATCTGAATAGTTTCCGTGGAGGAATGTTCAAGCTTAATGCAAAATCTGGTGCAAATTCATTGCTCTACTAGCTCAGTCATTTTGAATGCGATGGCCACACTCAATGGCATCTACCGCCCCCGACCCCACTGACTAGTACAGTGAAGTCATCATTGTTCACCCAAGCACATTCCAGTCCCCTCTCCTTGGCTGCCAGGTTACACAGATGTTGTGCAAACCGTTTTCATTATTATTAACAATGGCTGGACTTTTTCCAGACAGAACTTGTATCATAGAAAGATACTTGGGTAACTCAAGAGATATATGAGCACTCAGGGAGAGAAGATTAAAAAGAAATTGATGGATACAGAGATATTTTGGAAAATAGTATCAACATGGCTGGGTACTTTAAGGAGACTAAAGAGCCTAAGGCGAGTCTTAGTTCTCTGGCTGTGCAGCTGGGTGAAAGGAAGGAGTACTCACTAATACATGTCAATACGGTAGAGGGGAGTCTTGAAAGGGTGATGATAAGTTTAAATATACAGATTTTGAGGTGGAATGTTCACAGGTTGATACTCACTATCAAGTCTGAACATTAGTACTGGTTTATAAGCATTGAGCATTTTTAATATGGTAGCCACTATGCATTATCTCATTTAACTTTCTCAGTGCCCCTCTAAAGTATGTATTATCATTATCCATGTTACAATGAGGAAACACAAGTCTCTCTCAAAAAGTTTATTCTTTAATTCTTAAAATCATGGTGCTAATAAGTGGTAAAACCAGGATTCAAATTCAGGTCTCTAATTCAGAGGCAATGTTCTTAAAACCTGCTGTTAATTGTTCAGGAAATGTACACTTGGGAGTTATCAGCTTGAAAACATAGGACACTGGCAAGGTATCTGAAAGAAGACGTGGGAGGATCCCAAAGACAAGTCCTGGATTCCAACAACCAAATTTAGTGCAGGATACTGACATGCAACTAGTCTCTTTAGAAGTGACATGACAGCCTCTGCCCTCTCATTCCTTGGGGAGACAAATAAAAGAGAATCTGAAAAGTTCTCAACCACTGCTGAGTATATGTTTGTTCATTAGATTCATTTTTCTTCCTGGCTGCCTTCTACTGCCTTGCAAAGAATCCAAAGAAAAGTCCTGGCTGGTGTGGCTCAGTGGATTGAGCATCAGGCTGAGAACCAAGGGGTTGTTGGTTCAACTCCCAGTCAGGGCACATGCCTGGGTTATGGGCCAGGTGCCCAGTGGGGGGCAAGTGAAGGGCAACCAACTGATGTTTCTCTCCCTCTCTTTCTCCCTCCCTTCCCCTCTGTCTAAAAATAAATAAATAAAATCTTTAAAAAAAAAATCCAAAGAAAAAATATTTATGTTTCCCTAGCTTTATTAGTAACAGTTCTAAGTGTGGGCTTTGAAATCAACCTGGATTCAGATCCTGACTCCATCTCTCACAATTTGTGTGGCCTTGGTAAGTTATATTAATAACCTCTCAGAATCTAAATTTTCTCATTTGTGAAATAAGGCTAATAATGCAAACCCTCTAGTAATGTTCAGAGGATTACATGAGATAACATATGTAAAGTACTTACTTTAGCAATAAAATTATTTTTATTTGGGAATCTGGAATGGGGGTTTATATTTTTACATAGGAGTACTCGGTAAAAATGGTTTCCTCTCTGAGCCTACCTCGTAGGCTGCTGTGGGTATCCAGAAAGCATTTGTGTATCTCTAGGTTATCTTCTCTATACTCATTTCCATATTTTTTTTTCTGGCTATTCTACCACTGGGAAAAAAAAATAATGTACAGCCTTTATCAATAAGAAACTTAATGTTATATACTTAGTTGTACAGAAAATGATAATTTCTCCTAATACTTTATAAAGCAATCAACTTTTCCAAAACATGTTAACAACCATTATTTTAATGAAGCCCACAAAGACATTAGGCTAATATGCCATCACACATACTTTTTTCAAACAAAGTGGAGTATGAATAATAAATGAAGTATGCCAGTATCTCCATTTTTTAGATCAGGAATACACAGGGGAAATGATTTATCCAAGGTCACATGGTAAATCAGAGAAAGAGCCAATATTAGAAACAAGATCTCCTGACCCCTGGTTGTCTGTTTACTGGGCTATTTTCATTCACACTACTATCCCTTTTGAATTTCCAGCTTCCCCCCCGTCCCTGACACATTGAAATTCCCTACAAAAAGGCAATTTTACCAGACACGGCCATAGTGTCATTGATCCATGCAATAGAAAAGATCCAGTCCTTGTGCCCATCCTTGGAGAGGAATGAATGACAGATACAGAGAGGAGAAAAAAAAAAGAAAAAAGAAAATTAGTAAAATAAGGATTCCAATGCACACTCTTGAAAAGCATGTAAGTCTGGCTGAAACTATCTTTGTAAAAACTACAACTCCGATCTCTGGTGATTTCAACCCACAGGGCATGATCCCACAATCTTTAGCTCAAAGCTGGAATGAAACTGGCATTCCTATGGAAAATAAGCATGTCTGGTAGACACATATCACTGGCCTTCTATCTCTGGATGTCTTATTTGGGGCTTCTACATACAATCACCCATCTCTAATCCCTCCAGCCTCATCATACACTCTTTCCATTGCTTCCTGAAATAACAGCTGTAACTGACCTCTTTGCTATTCCTTTTGTCTGGAACTGTCTTCTTCCAGACATCAACATGGTTTGCACCCTCATTTCCTTTAAGTCTCCCTACTCAAATGTCATTTTTATCAGTGAGGCCATTTCCCGAAACAGCATTCTCCACACACTTTCCATTGCTTTAGCTTGCCTTTACTCTTCTCCATGGCACTTATCGACTCTGACATACTGCTGGTATTTATTGGTTTATATGGTTTACATAATGTCTCCCTTCACTAGGATGCAGGCTTCAAGAGGATAGGGGCTTTATCTGTTTTATCCACTGCTGGGCACCAAGTGTCTACAATAATGCCTGGCCATAGAAGGCTCAATAAATAGTTATTGAATGAATGATTTAATAAACTTTGCTCTCTGACTATGGGCAGTAGGAGAAACTGGACTCAAACACTTAAACCACTGCTGCTAGCCTGCGAGGTGTGCCACTTGCCCCTTCACCAAACAAACACTCTCTGTCAATATACCTGATACTCCTTATGGGGAGTCCAGTCCCCATTTCTGAAATCTCCACTCCCATACCTCACCCTCATGCCCCCAGAGTCGGCAGAAATCTAGAGGAAACTATCTCTTCCCAGAGGGCTTGTAGGAGGAGGGTCCACGTGACCTACCCAGCTCTACTGAAAAACAAGGCTATCTCTAACGATAATTATTGGGGAAACTTACATCTCCTACACACACAGGATCTAGTGTAGGCAGTCGGTAGATGGCAAGGCTGTTGGGGTTGTCTCCTCCAGTGGCTAACAGTGTTCTAGAAGGATTCAGCTCGATGGCATGGATACCACAGCCCTGCTGGGTTATACCTCCTGGCTCCCGGTCCTTCAGAATGGGAATCTTGGTAATCTGGCTTGTCTGGACATCCACTACAAAGAGCTATAAGAGAAAAAGGACACAAGCTAAATACTTTCTCTTCAATGTGGCTGACCCTGAGTACAAGCATCCACTCATAATTATCCATCAAACATTTAGTTAATGCCTACTACATGCTAAATACTAGGAATTATTAAAGGCATGGGCAGGGCTACTAGTCAAATGAAACAAGAAAATAAGAAAATATAACAGAGATTAGTACAATATGCTACATGAACACAGATTAGGATGCAGTAAATTTTGCTTGGGATTCAAAGACAGCTTCAAAGACAACTTACATTAGACTATGGACCTGAATAAGCTAACTGAAGGTTTTCTGCCAGTTTGGGGATATTTTAGATATCAAACTCTTATCTACACATGCATAGAAACTTAGAAACAAAACACAATTCCAAGAACACATCACGACCGCTATTAAACATATCCATAAATGTTTAAATTTTGCTGGAATGACCTGAGACATATGACAAGAGTTATTAAAATCTCACTGCTTATCTCTATCACACGCACACCATTCTGTTCTATGCCTCCATGCCTTTGCTCATGCTGCTGGTTTCTGCCTGAAATGCTCTTCTCCATTCCTTTACCAATCTAACCTCTTTCACTTTCCAAGATTCAACTCGGAGAAGTGTTTTATGGAAAATGTCAGCCTCAGAGAAAGGGCATTTCAGAGAGTCTATTACTCAACACTTTAGGTGATTTAATGATTCACTCCTTCATTCAGCACCAACTAAATGCCAAGTACTATTCTGGGTGTTAGGAATATAACGATGAATAAGAGAGAAATAGTCTCTGCCCTCACATGCCTTATAGTTTAAGAAGTTGATTTAAAATCCCATCAGCAACTCTTGTGGCAAGGCCAAATCATGTCAAATCTTTGTATAAAGTAACCCACTGCTTGCACAGATTTGTGAAAGGAGAAACTAGGTAAGCCTTAAACTTAAAATATAAAAAGGAGCCTTTGCCAGTATGGCTCAGGGTGGTCAGAGCATCATCCTGTGAACCAAAGCATCATGGGTTTGATTCCCAGTCAGGGCACATGCCTAGGATGCAGGTTCAGTCCCCAGTCAGGACCCAAACAAGAGGCGACCAGTCGATGTTTCTCTTTCACATAAATGTTTCTCTCCCTGTCTCTCCCTTCCCCTCTCTCTAGAATCAACGAGCATATCCTCAGGTAAGGATGGGGGGAAAATATATATATATGAAGGAAAGCAGGAGTAGCTAGAACAAGAATGCCAGGCAGAGAGAACTGATGAAAAATTTTTACAAAGGAGGTAGAGTGGCAGGGAGTCGTGGGGTGGGGGCACCCCCTTCCGTAATGTAAGCCCTTAAGGCAAAACCCCTGCCTAACTTGTACCACTGCTGATGTGTCCCGCAGGCATTTTAAACTAAATGTGTCCAAAAGAAGCTATCTTCCTCCTCTCCAAATTGCTCATTTCATCTAATGCCACAATCCACCCAGTCATCCAAGCTTGGAATTTATTCTAGACTTCTTTCTCCCTCATTTCATCACCCGATCTAGTCCTGCCAAATCTGTCTTCTAAATATTCTTACAGTTGGCTCCTCTTCTCCATCCTAGTTCACAAACTCTCACCTGGACAATTACAAAGTCTTTGTGCTTCCAGACAAGGCCACCATCAAAACTCTTCTCCACACTGTAATTAGTCGTCTACATAAAAATGTGAATCCTCCAATGTCAAGTAAAAAAATATCCAACATTCCTGTTTACCTAAATCCAAGCTCCTCAGCATGGCATCAAGATTCTCCTCAATCTCGCCCTGGCCGGGTGGCTCAGTTGGTTGGAGCGTCATCCCATACAACAAAAAATGGCTGAGGGTCTGATTCCCGGTCAGGGAACATACCTAGGTTGCAGGTTCCATTCCCAGTCGGAATGCATACGGGAGGCAACCGATCAATGTTTCGCTCTTACATCAATGATTCCCTCTCTCTTTTCTCTCTCCTTTCTTCTCTAAAAAAATCAACAAGGATATCCTCAGGTAATTAAAAAAAAAAAAAAGATTCTCCTCAATCTGACCCCTCCCTATCTCTCTAACTTCATATTCTGCCATGGACCTTATCCTCTACAAATTAACTGCTTACTAATTATTACTCATACAAAAATCTTCAATGAAATATATTTATTTTGTTTCATGCTCACACTGTTCACAATGCCAGAAATGCTTTCTCCTCCTCTTTTCTCAACCTGGACAACATGGATTTATCTGTCATGATTCAGGTCAGACTTAAATGTCCAAGCTTGTTAAGTTCCTCTCTTGTAGGCTCCCAGGACAGCCCTTTACCCACAACTTAGATCATATCATACTGATTTAAAATCTTGTTTCTCTTCCCTATTAAACTAATAAGGCCCTCCCAATTCTAAAAGCAGGGGATTTATCTACCATATTTTGCCATGTATAATGGGCACTTTTTTGCCCAAATTTTTAAGGGAAAAATAAGGGTGCACACTATACATGGGTAGTACTAATTCTGTATCTATATAAAATTTTAATTCTTTTATTTATGCATAGGTGTTAAAATAACTATAGAAAGCAGTAACGATAGCCAAATGCAAAATAATACCCTGGACTATGATGACTGGTTTTGTTTCTAACTATAATAAAAAACGGAATTAAAAAATTAAAACAAAAGATCTTTTTCCTCAAAGTTTGGGCCAAAAATGTGGGTATACATTATACATGGGAGCGCATTATACATAGCAAAATATGGTATTTGGTTCTGCAATCCTGCCCTGACAATGCAAAGCTACATAGTAAGTACATGCAGTAGCCACCTTTCAGGAGGTCTGCCTAGTGATGTTAGGGAGCCCTGGCAACCCTGCACTCAGAGTGGGGCCCTCCAGAGTGTGATCTCCAGATCACAGCACTGTCCAGGGGTGGCTTCCTAGCTCAGGAAGAACCAGTCAAGGCTAGATTAGTCTACATCATTCAAATTCTCTCAGAATGTGGAGCTGGCTGTTGGCAATAGATTATCTGGGTGGCCATCTTCTACCAAAGCCATTCCACAGAGAAAAGAAAACAGAAGAGTATAAGTATGGTCATCCTCGGTTCCTTAGTGGTTTTCCAATTCCGAGTTGTTTCCTTCTGAGATCCAGAGATACTTCCTGCTCCTGAGGTTTACGAACTAGACCTTCCCCCCAAAAAAGGTTACTTACCTATTTAAATAAATAACCTTTAACTAACAACTGTCCACTTACTCCTTTGCGTTGTGTGGGACAACACATCCATAACATGTTAGCTGCTAGACCAGTAATTCCCAAACTGGGAATTATAATAACCTGGAGAATTTGTGTGCGCTCACGTGCTCTCTTGCACACATGCATGCGCGCTCTCTCTCTCTAATCTCAGGCCCTGCTGTAGATACAAATCAGAATCTGAATTTTCCCAAGATCTCCTCATTCGCTGAAGTCTGAGAGGCACTGATGTGAAGAGAATTGGCTTTGTACACCGAGGGCAATGAGTTTGATAAGACATAAGAGTAAAGTGACCTGCAACCTGCCAAGATCTGAGTTTCTCCTGTGGAATTTGAGGGCTAGCTAAAACTTTGTAAGAATTATTTTAGTCAATTCCTTTGCCATTCTCTCCACTTTTGCCATCCAGAAAAGGTGAGAAAATAAGGTTTCATCTATTAACGTCCATGAAAGTCTAAAGCCCCACCTCTGCAGTTTTAGAGTTAGAAAATATCTAGCTTTGAATTCCAAACTGGTTACCTATTAGTTATGTGATATCAGGCAAGTCACTTAACCTTTCTGAATCTTGTGATCTATAAAACTTGAATAATAATATCTATCTCATAGGGTTACTAAGAGATAAAATATAAAGTGTCTTAGCACAGGGCTCAGCACAGAATAGATGCTTAACAAGTGACAGCTAATAGTAATACACTATTCTCATGTTTGTTTACTTTTGCAGGGTATAAGAAAAGCTTCCACAATGGATGAAAAATATTTGATAAAAGGGCAACAGAAAAACTGTTTAACAGCTGACTTTGCAGAGGGCCTAAGAAACCAAGAGTTTACACCCAACCTCACCTCATCCTTGCACAGGAATGACAAAGCACTGTGTGAAGGATAGAGCCCTTTTCCTTCTTCAAAGGGACAGTGATATGGAGGAGCTGCTACAGAATATCTCCCCAAGCTCTCTGACAGGAGGCCAAGGCTTCATGCAGCTTCTGTAACACTTCCCAGAATGGGGCTATTCCACATTAACCTACTGGGATCCCTGCCAGAAACTAGCTACATGGCAAGGTAAACTTGAGGCTCAATGGCTCCCTGCAGTTTACATTCCAGAACAGAGCGGCAGGGGGAGCAAAGGCCTTATAACCAGGAAGACTAGCCAAATACATTTCTGCATGCATGAATGTGTATGCAGACACATGCAAATGTGTGTACACAGAAAGATCAAGGTGGTTTAATAACATGGAAGGGCTCACAAAGTTTCTAAAACTTAACAGCATTTTAGATGGAGCCTAACACAGAAAGGAAAGCAAAACCACACAGGTCACACAGACATCAAGATAAACTATATTGAGTCGGACAGTAAAAGGCAAGTGGGTAGCCCAAGTTTACTGAAAGTTGGGGAAAGAAAAGACAACCGAAATCAAAGAGGACTCCATTCCCTATTCCAAACCCAGAAGATGGGAGGAGCAAAACAGAGAGCCGAGACCAAGAAACACAACAGAAAATGGCCAGACAATACATATCAAAAATTTCAAAATGTATAAACTCTGTAATTTCAATTTTAGGAATTTATGCTAAGGAAATAATGACAGGTGAACAGTTTTAATTACAGTCAGTAAGTTTAAACTACTTACTGTAGTTTACCACCATAGTTTACTTACCGTAGTTTGAAACACCACAGGGGATTGGTTTAAGCCACATTTTTACTACCTGAGCATTATAGCACAAATACTTGAGGACAACATGGCTGTGTATTTGCCCACTGAGAAGCAAGATCTCTCTCTAGGTTATTTTGAGTCCCACAAAACTTGTGTGACCAAGAAGGGAAACTGGACTCAAAAACTTAAACCACTGCTGCTGGTCCGCGAGGCGTGCTGCTTGCCCCTTCACCGTATATCCTATCCTATCACTGTATTTTTAAGGCCCAACTTCACTCACTCTCCCCAGAGAAGAAGTATAATACATAACTGTGTTCAATTTTTATCAGTAGACAAGACAAGGAATGGCAACTAGTCAAGGTTACTTTCAACACTGCTTTAGGCTAAGAAAAAACAAGGTTTATCTAGCTGAAGTAACATTTTTTACAAATGAAAGTTCATTGATAACTTTATCAGCAATAATAGAAATTTAAAAATGCAAGAAAGATCACTCAGAATCCTCTTTTCAAATCTGTTTTCATTTGTCAAGTTTCTCTTTAGTCCTTAACCACATCCATGTATAATTATTGTGCATTATAATCAGAGATAGAATTTTATCTCATTATATTCAATATATCAAATGTTTTGCATGTTATTAGTCTTCATAATTACATTATCTGTATAATATTACCCACATTTGATTTATCATAAATTACTCAAGTATTCGATTGTTAGCATTTAAATAAAAAAGCTTCTAATAATTATCTTGTTAAAAAAGACTTTTCCTTTGGATAAATTCCTAGTCTGAAAATATCAAGTCAAAAGGTATATTTTTCAGCTTTTCATTCAACAAATAATATATAACAGACTTTTGAAAGATAATGCCAAATTACTCTCAAAAAAGAGTTTTAGTAGCAATATATATATTGTTCCACCGCATTGTTATTAGAGCTAGTTTTTACTTTATGTTAATTTGTACAGTCAGGTCTGCATAGGGGAAACATGGAAAAGTATTTTGCTTTATTCTACATTCCTTTTATAATGAAATTAAATATAATTTCCTATAATTTACAAGTTGTACTTCCTCTTTTTACAAAAAATTCTTAATTTATTGATTTAGAGAGAGAGAGAGGGAGAGAGAGAAACGCTGACTTGCTCCACTTATTCATGCCTTCATTGGTTGAATCCTGTATGTGCCCTGACCAGGGATCAATCCTGAAACCCTGGAGCATCAGGATGACATTCTGACCAACAGAACTATGCAGTTAGGGCATAAATTGTACTCCCTCTTCTAGCAATCGTATCTAAACGAATTATTTTTAAATGTTTAAGCTATTAGGAATGCGAATGACAAACAGAAAGCAACCATTTATAGAGGAGAGAAATAATGCTCCCTTCTTAAGTGTACCTGAACTTGGTCAGTCATACATCTAGAACCTAGAACCATCAAACCATTGCCACACTTCCTCCTTCTCCTTTACCACCACCATTAATTATATCAACAATTTACTAAGCACATGTTCTAGGCACCGTGCTAATATCTCATTAATTCTCTTCATGACTTTGTTATTCCCTTCATTTTTTAAAGGTGAGAGAATGCAAGGGCATAAAGCTAATAAGAAATGAGACCCAGCCCTGGATGGCATGGCTCAGTGGATTGACCACTGGACTGCCAAGCAGGGGGTTGCCTGTTCAATTCCCAGTCAGGAAACATGCCTAGGTTGCAGACCAGGTCCCCAGTAGGGGGGCGCAAGAGAGGCAACCACACATTGATGTTTCTCTCCCTCTTTCTCCCTCCGGTCCCCCCTCTCAAAAAAAAAAAAAAAAAAAGAAATGAAACCCAGATTTAACCTAGGAATCCAAATATACAATACAAAATGACAATCAAATCTGAATCAAATTTATTGGTAGAAGTGCTGTTATTTCTATTTATTTATTTATTTATTTTTGAGGGGGGGGGGAAGGGAGGGAGAAGAATGGAGAAAACCATCTATAAGTGAGAGAAACGGCTATCAGTTGCCTCTCACACGCCCCCAACTGGGCACCTGGCCTGCAACTCAGGCATGTGCCCTGAACGGGAATCAAACCAGCAACCTTTCAGTTTGCGGGATGACACCCAACACACTGCGCCACACCAGTCAGAGCAGTGCAGATATTTCTGATATATGTTTACATATTACTTTTCTAGAAAAGAGACCAAAAACTTAGAAACTAAAGGCCTAAGCTAAGATCTGACCTAAAAAAATAATGGACAAATCTCTTGCTTTGTCATTGAGACCAGGAAGAGGCAAATTAAAAAAAAAAAAAAATTTCATTTGTCAAGGCTTCCTCAAAGTACAGAATAAGATTTAATTACACCCTACTGGCTGCTGAACAGATATTAACCACGACGCCTACAAAGAAATGCTTCTGGGTTTATCAAATCTGATTCCCCAACTTGTGCCTTGAGTATGGTTTAGAAAATACAAGGATCCAAACCACCAGTCTAGATTTAACGAAGTGGCAAAATTAGTGCTGGATAGCATAAAGTCTAAGTCAGTAAAACCTGGGAGCTTGCTTAAAAAGCCAATTCTGCCCTGGCTGGTGTGGCTCAGTGGACTAAGCACTGGCCTGTGAACCAAAGGGTCACCGGTTCAATTCCTAGTCAGGGCATATGCCTGGCTTGCCGGCCAGATCCTCAGCAGGGGGCATATGAGAGGTAACCATGCATCGATGTTTCTCTCCCTCTTTTTCTCCCTCCATTCCCCTCTCTCTGAAAATAAATAATTCTAAAATCTTAAAAAAAATAATAATAAAGCCAATTCCACCCTGGCTGATGTGGCTCAGTGGACTGAGTGCTGGCTTCTATACCAATAGCTGGTTCGATTCCCAGTCAGGGCACATGCTTGGGCTGCGGGCCAGGTCCCCAGCTGAGGGCATGTGAGAAGCAACGCACTGGTGTATCTCTTACACACCGATGTTTCTCTCCCTTTCTCTCACCCTTCCCCTTTCTCTAAAATTAAAAAGCCAATTCCTAGGTTTCACTGAAGGAAATCCTGAATCAGCACTGGAGTGGGGACCAGGGAACTGCATTTTAAACACATACCACAAATGACTGTGATGCAGGTGGCTCCTGGGTCATGCTTGGGAAACAAAGGCCTAAATGATGAGAAATCAAACATGCATCAATTTAAAAGAAGGTAGGTCCTGGCTGGTACAGCTCAGTGGGTTGAGCGGCGGCCTGCGAACCAAAGGGTCACCAGTTCAATTCCCCAGTCAGGGCACGTGCCCAGATTGCAGGTCAGGTCCTCAGTGGGGGGAATGCGGGAGGTAACCACACACTGATGTTTCTTTTTCTCTCTTGCTCCCTTCCCCTCTGTCTAAAAATAAAAATAAAATATTAAAAAAATAAAGAAAGAAGGTAGACTGGCAAAAGAAGTCATGCTTAGCTCATGGAATTTTTTAATTCCTTTGACATTATGACAGTCATTCAAGTGATTAGGCCTGGGGGTGGGGAAGACAGGTTTCTACAGGAAGGTTTCCAAGGAAAGCAGGAACCAACTGAACTAACTAGAGTCTTATTAACTTTCCGTAGGTAGTTGGCCTGCCAGGCTCCTGCAGCAAAGCTCTGCTTTCTGCAACTGAGGTTTCCTTATCCTCCAAGGTTAACAGGGCTGTACGAAGAGGCCCTAAATTCACCAGGGCCCTGCTGCTAAGCATGTGACTCAATTTTCCAGATGAGAAAGGTGATTAACAGGATTATTCATTATGAAAGGCCAGACTGGAACCAAAGGGAAAGGAAAAAAAAAATTACCCAAAGGAGATTTAGTTAGCCTTGCCATCCAATTCCCCAGCGAGAGTCACAGTCTCTTTCTCTGTAGTTTGTGCTCAGCATCAGCCAAATGGGTCTACTTAGAGTTTCTCAATATTCTTTGAATGCTCCTTGCTCTGCTATGGATTGGATACCCCCGTTTCCTTTCCAACAATTGAAGCCCCCTCCTCCTCTAGGCAATCCTCTCTAAATACCCTAACCTTAATCATGACTTCCTCCTATAGGAGCACTCCTGGTTAGAACTACTAACAAGGCATCTATGTTGTAACAAACTTTGCTTATAGTTATGTATCATGTCCCAGCTAAGCTAAGTAAAGGTCAGGACCCATGTATTATACATGGTGTGGTCATATGCTTTTTACAGGAAAAACTGGTACCTCATCTTCCTGGAATATTAATCAGGAATGAAGATTTCCACCCTTCCCCTAACACAGTATTTTATATTAAGAGCATTATGAATATAGTATATTATAAAATGGAAAGGACACAAGAATATTTAAGATATTCTTGGCACTTCAGAGGTACTTCACAGTTGCTCAGTACTGTCCACTCACAGAGTTGTCCTCTGCCTTTAGGGGTATTTCAGTGAAAAAATCTGAGTACTTCATATAATATAAAGAATTCTGATAAGGAATAAGAAAAACTGAGGCCCAAACTTAACTCTGCACCTATCATTACAAAATCTCAGGCAAATCACTTTTTCCCTTTGTGTCTGTTTCCTCAACTATAAAATAAGAAATGGAGGTCAGTGGTTAGGATTCTGGTATCTTTATAGTCCCTCCCAGCTCTGTCTTGGGTGGGTGGGTGGGTGGGTGTGTGTGCGTGCGCGCACATGGATTTTTGGGTTTTTTTTTTTTTTTTGCAGGGGAGGGGTTGTTTTTTTATCACTGCAGCTCCACACGAGGTAATGTCTTGCTATACACAGAAAAATTCCATTAATGTTCAATAAATGTTTATGGCTTTAGTAAATGTAAACGCAAACTACAAAGTTGTCCCACTACATTCCAGCCAATGAGATGTAGAAATATTACTCCGATTCCTTTCACATTTAATAACTGTCCTGATGAGAACATCCCCACCTAACGTGTGAAAGGGACTGGTGACCTCCACAGATACAAAGGCAATTAAGTCCATTCAAGTAGAATCAGCAGCCAAATTAAGAAGCCAAAAGCTGCAGCCCAACCATAATCCTGGACTGAACCCAGTTGCCAATTTTGGGTCAGATTCATAATTTTATCTCCTAGACCAAGAAACAAACATATGAATTGTCCCCTATTTAAGGGTCAGGCAGAAAAGCCATACTCCTAGCTATTACCAGGAAAAATTCATATTTGTCTAACTGTCTTCTTGAACCAGACCTAGTCACTGCACCCATTCCAATAGAAAAATGTCCATCTGTCAGCTTGAGAGAAGTAAAGGCCTCTTACTCTGACTGTAATGCCCATTAAGGATACAGCTAGGAAAAAAACACTGATCACACGCATCAATGTTCCTCCACTGTTCACTCTCCAATGTTCCAAGCTTCAAACAGACTAAGCCTGAAACAAAGGTCTCAGGTCGCTTAAAAGAAAAACTGCCTGCCTCAATCTCTGCACTGGCTGTCAATTGGGGGCATAAATGTTTGAAAGTGCATGCATGGTGCCTATGTGTATATGTGCATGTGCCTGTCACAATAACAGAGGGTGCACATGAGGCAATGGGAGTATTACTGGCATCTACAAAGCACAGGCCAGGAATGTGAAATATCCAGCAACATGAGGTGAAGTTCCAGACAAGGAAGAAACCAACAAAATTCCATCATTATTGTTAAGAAAAGCTGCCCTAAATAAGTTCTTGAATCCCTCCATAGGACTGCTACTCAGGCCTTAACATTCTTATCATTAATTTCCTCACATATAGAGAGTGACCTAAAGTCTGTAACACACTACAGGGAACAGGATTCCTCGGGCCCACACCTGTGCTTGTCCAAGCAAGGCCTTCCCAGGATGAAGACAAGTCAGAAAGGAGCAGCCAACACTAGCACATTCACATATGAGAGGCGTAAACTTATTCCTGCTGCTCCTTTTCCTAAAGCCTTAAAACATCAATTAACTTTGTGTAGAACATTAGAATTTATGAAGTAGTTCTACAATGATTTCCAATCTAGAAACACTTTGGCACATGTGCCCCAGCAGAATGAATTTGACAATATAACAATTCCATCAGTTCCACAGCTAAAAATTTTCCTCTCAAGAGAGTAAAATATTCTGAAAATAAGATAAAGACTAAGTCTGGGATAAATCTAAACATTTCTTACTAGACAGAAGAGAACCACATGCCATTAAAAAAATGGCTAAATACCAGGTTACTATCCTAATTACAAAACAGAGAAAGATCATATAGATAAGCATACTATTAACCTGAGCTGCACATCTGGCAGAGCCCAAGGAATTCTACAAGGATTTTAAGGTATTTTCTAAGAGGCGATAATCCCTTTGGGAAAATAAAATAGTAAAACAAGGGAATGAATAAAAAATTTGGTCAGAGCAAAGTTCCCACACTTCACCATGTTTTGTTTCCTTGTGTCTCAAACTGAGTTTCATATTCTGCTTTTATGATTTCAGGAATCTGAATATGTAAACTCAGGGATATATTATAGCTATTCTTTCAACGCTGGTATCTACTATTCTACCCCACCCCAAAATGAAGCTCCTCAAAGTTCCTCCTCCTCTCATTTGGCAGCAAATTGTAGCCTAAACTCATTTGCTTCATTAAGATCCATCAAGTCTATCTGTAAAGTCAGCAGTATACCTCTGGGAGGTGATGAGAAAGACAAAAACAGCCCTGACATCTAGCCTAGTACTATCAGCTCACCCCTGCTGGTATCTTGGTGTAAATAATTTCACAGGAAATTTTCCTGTGAGGTCCTGGCTGGTAGCTCAGTTGATTAGAGGGTGGTCCTGATACACTAAGGCTGCAAATTTGTTCCCCGGTCAAGGCACATACAAGAATCAACCAATAAATACATAAATAAGTGGAACAACAAATGCATGTTTCTTTCTCTCCTTCTAAAATCAATCAATAAAGATTAAAAAAAAAGAAAGAAATTTTCGCCCTGGTTGGTGTGGCTCAGTGACTGAGCGCCAGCCAGGCTGCGAACCAAAGGGTCGCCGGTTTGATTCCCAGTTGGGGCACATGACTGGGCTGCAGGCCAGGTCCTTGGTTGGGGGGCATGTGAGAGGCAGCCGGTTGATGTATCTCTCACACATCAATGTTTCTCTCCTGCTTTCTCCTCCCTTCCCATCTATCTAAAAATAAATAAATAAAATCTTTAAAAAAAAAAAAAAAGAAATTTCCAGGTAAAATAACTATGGGACATTTATACAATGGAATACTACTTGGCTATAAAAAAAAGAACATTTTACCCCTTGTGACAGTATGAATGGACCTGGAAAACATGCTAAGTGAAATAAGCCAGTCAGAGAAAGATACTATATGGCTTCATTTATATGTGAACTCTAATGAAAAAACTGAACAAGCAAAATACAGACAGAATTATAGAGCAGATGACAGCTAAGGAAGGTGGGGGAGGTTAGGGAGTAGAGGGATTAAACAAAAAGAAAAAAGGGCTCATGGACATGGACAATAATGTGGTGACTGCAGTGGGGAGGAGATATAAGGGGAGTAAATGGTAATGGGAAAAAATATAAGAAATTTTTTTAAAAAGAAATAAAATTTCCTGTGAAATTCCCATTTCTTAAAGCCTTCCCCCAAATCACTTTTGTAAAACCTTTCTAATATACTCTTACTGAGAGATCACATGGTTCCCTATGGTGTAGGTTCTCCCCAGTGGCAATGAGCATCTATATCTAAGTCTCTGGCAGTCTTTGGCTGGAGGGCATCAATAAATGAGAAATAAGAGTTCATGTGTAAAATTAAACACCTCAAACTCTGCATACATTATCATTCTATCACTGTCCTTATGCTCAAACCTCAGAATATCTCAGAATATCCACTCTCTTGAATTGGTTTCAATGCTCTCTTGGTTTTCCTCTGACCTCCCAAGATCCCCCTGTGCCACTGCCCCTACAATACAGGGGTTTTCCAAGGTTCTGTTCTTAGCCCGCCCTTTCAGTATCAACAGTTCTTAGCCATTTTTGGCTCATAGTATTTCCTTTGAAAACCTAGTGAGAACTGTGGACTGCTTTCCAGACCACCTTCCTTGTACCATGCCTAGAAAATACACATATAAAGAAAAATTTGCAATTTTAAGGAAGGTTTATGAAACTCTACCTTCTCTCTCATGATAATATAACAATAACACCTTATACATATATAATTCCCAAACCACTAATTTCAGTCTTTACCCCTCTCCCAAACTTTCAACTAATTGACAGCACAAAACTAAATTCATTTTCTCTTCAAATGTGCTCAATTCTCACCTTGCCATCTTCCCAGTTACCCAGGATGAAGACATCAGTATCAATTTTGACTTATCGTTCTGAATCAATTACATATGAACATGTCATTATCTACAGATTCTAACTCTAAGGTGTCACATCTGGTTCCTCCTTACCCTCTCCCCATTACTGTCCTGGTTTTGCCGCTCATTACCTCTTATTCACGCCACAGCACTGGCATCATATAACTTCTCTCCCTAAAAACATTACTCCAATGATGTCACTCGCTGCTTAAAAATCCTTGGGCCTTGCCTCTCCATTCCTCTCAGGGTAAAATCTTATCTTGACATTCAAGAGCTTCCACAATTTGATCCTAATGAGCCTTTCCAACCTTCATCTCACAATTCTCTTCTAAACACACAAAGCTCTTGTCACACCAGATTCTTAATATTCCTTAAAGCACTCTTTCTGGGAGCACACCCATCCCTTTCCTTTCCTTTTCTTCCTCCACATAGGTGTGCATCTCCTAAACTCTAAGGGACCCCATGAGACTTGCTACCAGGGAAGCAATGGGCGGAAGCAGCTTGTCTTGGGCTAGCCCCCTGAACCTGTCTCGAAGGCCCCCTTTTCTCTTCTCAGTGAGACAAAGCAGCCCTGCCTAGGCTCATTTCTTTCCTGTAACATTTCCAGAGAGCCCCACCTAGCTCCCCTCTTGCTTCTTCTATCCTAACCCCTTCCTTATTTCACTGCCCCCAGCTTTAATAAATGTACTCTCAAAAAAGAAAAAAAAAATTCTCACTTTCCCCCATAAATGTACAGGTTTCCAGTTTCTCTTCAAAAAGAAAAAAAATCTATTAATGCTAGGTCCAAATTGCTACATGGCAACAGCTGGAACTTGGCTCTGGAGCCAAGAATTCCTCCTCTGGTTCTTTGTAGTCTCCACTACTTCTTACTGTTTTGTGCCTGGCAAACTTCTCTCGTTTAGTTTAGCTTTTCTGTCTGGCTTTGTACACAATCTAGTTTGTAACCCTAAACCAGGAAAACATACCTATCCATCCTGGTTCTCAGATCCATGTTCCAATTAAGGTTATACTACCTTTCTTTCTTTAAATAACTTAGTAAAAATATGACCATACTAATGTTATTAATAACTAAAACATAGGCCGGCCATCTTTGCTGTTATTCCTACACTCACTGGCCTTCCAGTTTGAGGGTCAACCCATAGCACAGGGCAATTCCCACCCCAGGAAATAAGCTACAGCAAAGTTTACAAAATGTCTCTATTGCTTTTATCACAAAGGATGACCCACTGACTCAACAGAGATTTCAGTATTATAGCCCCAAGCCAGTTCACTTGGAAATGGCCTAGCTATTTACCATTTGGGTTTTTGGGTTTGTTTTTTTTTAAAGACTTTATTTATTTATTTTTAGAGAGAGGGGAAGGGAGGGAGAAGAACAGGAAGAGAAACATTGATTAGCTACTTCCCACACGTGCCCAGACCCGGAACTGAATCTGTGACCCTTTGCCGTGACTTACCAAAGCCCAACTTAACTTACTCGGGAGAATCCAACGTGAATTCCTCCTTCCCTAAAATCTTCATATATTCCAAATTATTAAATAATTTTTCTTTCTTTCAAACTGAAGGAAGTCCCAGGGAATGCCAAGAGCACCGGAAAAGGCTTTGGATTCACCTATCACTAATGCTATTTTTGAGTAAGATATTGCTCACTTGAATTATTTCCCAAAATGTCCACAGCCACCTTCTCAGCATTGGATATTACCACTCCAATTTTAGAGACAGGAAAACAAAGGCACAGCTAAGGGAATCATTTGCCAATTGTCTCAAAGTTCAAAGAGCAGTGTTCCTTATTTCCTGCTTTGCTTCTGGAAACTAAGCAAAACAAACAAATAAAATAAAAAGCACTAACTATAAAAAGAAAACAGACCCCCACTTAAGATCATCAGGACACAGAAAGACAGAAAGAGGTAGGTATTAACAATAGGTTAAATTATTACTTAATATTATTCTCACCTTCAAAATAATAAATGCCAGTAGCAAGAGACTAAGATGACTACTTCAATTTACAATTCAGCAACATTTGCTGAGCGGAACACTGTAATGGTATGTGTGGGGAGTGGAACGAATTCTTCCAAATAAGGCTCTTTCTACTCCAAGTGACAATAAGGACAGTTCTCTTAAACTGGGAGTGGCAACCTCAGGGACTAGAAAAATAAAGTTTTGTAGAGGCTAGTCGCCACTACTTAGTTTTGGAAGGCTTCTATATGAAAAAAAGCCTTCAACAGAAGAGGAAATGAAAGCTTGGCTCCAACCATCATGGTATTATTTCCTTCCTTAAAACTCACGCTTCATGACTCAGTTGGTTGGGCATCGTCCTACATCGCAAAAAGTTGCCGGTTCAATTCCGTCAGGGCATGTGTTTGGGTTGCGGATTCAGTCCTCAGAAGAGGTGCATATGAGAGGCAACTAATTGATGTTTCTCTTCCTCTTTTCCCCTCCCCTCCCCTCCATCTTTCTAAAAATAAATAAAATCTAAAACAAAAACAAAAATACCCCTCATGTTTAAATCATTGCCTATGTCCTTTATAAACATACACTTCTTTTAGTACTTAAGACTTTCTTGATCTACAAGAACCACCCCTCTTCTGATTGATCCAAGATATGTTTCTGTCCAGGGTACCCTTAACCCCGCCATTATGACACTATTTTCCTATTCAGAGTAGGGTGAAAATGAAGACGGCAGGTAGGCCCCATCTCATCTTTTCTAACACTTCATTCAGGATCATTTCCCACCTCCAGGCCCTGCCTCTTTTCACTTGCTATTCCTCTGACATCATGCTGTTTGTACCCCTCTGTTCGAATCATATCCATCATATGTAATCACAGATTGATTTATTTTATCCATACCGCCAATTGTGCTGGTTATATAGCTTACTGATAAATATTTCCCTTCATTCACTTGTAATTGTCTTCTAAATCATTCTATGTAAAAATACTCTCCTACTTAATTTTCCTCTCTTCTGAATCCTTTTCAAGAACATTACTTTGCAAAGAGCAAACATATACATCCTGAAAGATACCACCAGACACATATTCCCTGCCCATTCTTATGAGAAATATGTACATCTTTAGGTTCTATTTCCTAAAAGTGAATGTTTGCCAAGTACTATTTTAAATACTTCTACATATGCCTTTAGGTTAACAGCTAACACCTAGGTTTTCCCAATCATGTACCCTGAATGATGCTCAGTCTTTCCTCTCAGGTCTCTTTCCTACATCTTGCCTTTGAGGCATTCTGACTTAAAAAGCAACATAAAAAAAAAAAAAATGAAGCCAAAAAAACTCTAGAAGTAGTCACATATCCATATGGCAAGAGGCCTACAGAAACAGACTCCTTGGAAGATTTATCTGAAATGTAGACGTGGGAAAAGGAGCAGAAAAGAGAGGAAGAAGTCAGTAAGAGACAGAAGAAATGGAAGGAAGAGTAAAGCAATCTCCTCCCAAGAGAAACTGATGGGGAAAACAAGCAATGAGAGGTTCTAAAGCATGTGGAGCCATAGATCCAGGGCCTAGGATAAAGTGCACATCCCCCCAGACACTTACCGTGTTGCATTTTGTGCCACACACCACCTGCCTATGATTCAGCCACTGAGATGCAAACACTTTATTAAGGGTCCCAAGATGAAACTCTTTCTCCTTCAGGAGACTGGGAAGTTGCTGTGCTGCATAACCATACAACACACGAGAGTAGCTGGTTTCATTCTGTAGCCTGACTTCTCGGTTCTTCAGGTAGTACACTAAGGATCTCTTCACTGGGGGGAGTCTTTTCCTTTTGTGAAGGGAGTGATCCCAGCCAAACTGTGGAAAGCAATATTAGAAATCAGGGCTTTGGCTACCTTCCTTCCTTCAGAACAAGGGATCCTACTGTATTAGAGAAATCACCAAGGACTCATACTGCAGGATTTACATGCAAGAGAAATACAAGAACAGGAATCTCAACCCAGACAATCCAATTTAACTCTTCCAACATTAAAAAGATGCTGCTCCGTAGTCAAGCCTATGAGAAAGAAGGAATGAAAAGCCAATGGAATGGAAGCAGAGAAGAGGACAAAAAGCTTACTAAGCCTTTTAGGATTTAAAGATACAGATTCCCTGAAGTTATCCTTCATAGGGATGGGAATGAGGAGCTGAATGATTACCCTACTGACCTGGGCTACGTCTCTACCTAGCCCTTCTCCCTCTCTGCCTGTACTCCCTGCAGAGCATGAAGGATGCAGCTCAGGGAGCCAGATTTAGGGTCCCGGCTCTTCCAGGATGCACGATCAGTGGCCACCCCCATGTCACGAGGCCCGCGCTCCAGGCAGTTGTAGAATTCGAAAATCAAACACCAACGGAGTGGGAGGCACGGGAAATCAGAGTCCGACTACACGTCCAACAAGGTCTTCCCCTCCAAACAGGGCGATCTACGGATTATACTTGGGAATTGCTATTTGTTCTAGGGGTCCAAGTTGCCAGCTCAGGTCTTGGGTAGCCATAGCAAGACTCCTTATTAGAAACGCAATCATCCCTACTTCCCGGGGCCCTTGTAAGGGGGCTTCAATCTCCCTTCCTCTATCTTCTGGGAGGCTTTGTTCCCAATTCTCCTCGGCTTCCTTCCTCCAAGGCCCAGACTCTGGTTTCTCCTCATGCCTCATTCCCAGCTGCAGGCCTTCCGCAAAACAGGCCCCGTTTTCAAGTTCCTTTAGCTCCTCACCCCGGCCTATCAGCTCTCCAGTGTGCTCCTGATGGCCCAGTCCTGACTATATAGTCTGGGGCTCCAGCCTCTGCCGTGCCCTACCCAACTACAGAACTCGGATCCCGGTTCCCTGGTCTGCGAATCCTATTCCCCTCCGGGGGCCTCGGCCCTATCACCCGAGTCCCAGCCTCTCAGCCCTCACCTGCGTGCCCTGAGCGTCACTCCCAGCTCCCGGCGAGGCTGGCGCTTTCCGCTTCCTGCTAACTGCTTTCCGGGCCATAGTGGGCAGCGCCGCCGCGGCCCCGCAGCCACATGGGGCGGGGGAAGCGAGGGGAAGCAAGACGGCGGGTCATATACTGGGCCCCGGGGTCGCGCACCTTAGCGTGCCCGGCCCGGAAAATGGCCCGGACCCGGGGCGTCAGGAGAAAAAGGGGACACAGGCAGGAGGGAAAGAGGGAGAGGGACAGAAGCTGGGAAAGGGAAAGGGAACGGGAAAGGGAACGGGAAAGCAGGAACCAGAAGCTTTCCGACGATCGAGTCTGGAAAGGACGGCGAGCGGCTAGAACCAAAACACCCCCTCCCCCTCGTCCGCGCTCCGTCACCCTTGCGCAGCCGCACTTCTCAGCGCGTCGCCCTGAAGATGCCGCCTGTATTAGAAGGGCGGGGTTTAGAGCTCGAAGGGGAGTTCCTGCGTTTTGCCTAGCGGCTGCCCTCCCATTCCTTAACGGTCGTTTTGTGGCCGCGGGAGGTAAGCGACCTGAGGCAAAAGGAATCCGGGCTCCAGGCGCCAAACCTCGGACCCCTCGCCCGCCAGTCCTCAGGTACCCGGAAGTGAGGAAAGCTAACCCCTCTCGGAGGAGGAATCCCTCGCCTTTACCCGGCAGCCGCCCCTGGTTATCTCCCGTCAAGAGCCTCACGTTTCCCGGAACCTGTGGCGCCAACGGTTGGACATTGTGCGAAGAGACAGACTCTCCTCCCCCAACCCCCGCTAGGTGGAGTCTGGCCCGGAATCCACGCCAGCATGGTCATACTTTCTGCAGACAACCTGCCCTGCCCGCCACTACCAACCTAGGCCGAACGCCGGGTCTCTGGCCGCCCTCTCCCCGCCCCTGAAGAGCCCTGAGGCTCCATTCTCCACTCAGTCTTCTCCCTCCCTCCTGGCCTCCTCCCCATCCACCCCCACCCTCCTTTCAGCCCTAACAAGAAACAGCCCCTCAGTCACCTTTGCTGCTGCGACCTCACCTCCCTTTAGATTCCCATGGCCTGAAAGCCTCTCTCTGTCTTTTTTTGTTTTATAAAATAGGTTTTACCCCTTAATTTATGTTTCTTACATCTCCCATGCAGTTCTAAACCAAGGAATAGGGGACTGCCACTGCTTGCCTCTACCTCACGGCCCAGGTTGTATCTCCAGCAGGGCAGATTGAGTAAAATTGTGAACCATGGAGAAGTAAGTGGCCATCGGCTTCTCACTCCAGTTAGGATTGGCATTAACCACCAACCAAGGGGGTTTCTTCAGAATCACCGTTGCCTCCATTATCAGAAGATCCTATAGGAATTTGAGTGCCAGCTTCTACATTTCTCAGGCGAAACAAAAAACCTTGCGAGGTGGCAGAAATACTTTCTTATGGCTGACAGACTCAGGCTGCAATGCCCAGTTACCTGCTGGTCCCTTCAGGCTTCAGGCCTCATACCTCCAGGGAGCTCTGTTGGCCCATCTGAAGTTCTGTTTCCAGGGAGATTTGGGTTTGTTTACTAAGCTGAACCAGAGACCACATTGAGACAGGATCCTCCACCATCACAGGTTGGCAGTGCCACTGACCACTAATGCCACCTTGGAAAAGGCGGCCCCATCTTACTTGGTCAGGCCTGTTCCTTCAGAGACATGCACACAGTGAATAGGTCAGAAGTGATTCATTTTCCTTTTTGAGTCTGTTCCAGTTCTGTCTTGCCTCACAATGCTCTAGATGACCCAGGAATCTATTGAGCAAGAGTCTGGAATTCCTTTAAGAATGTCAAGGTGATGCTGGGCTGTGCTTGGATTCTGGTCTCCTCTACCCTTATCAGAAGCTGCAGACTCATCCTCAAGGTTGGCACACTTCCTCTTGACATCCCAAGAACTATCTCTAAATGCACCTCACAGCAGAGCTCACCATTTCTGTGGAGATAAAATGAAGATTCATTTGGAAATTTAAAAGTTCACAGTAGCTTTTAAAGATTTTATTTATTTATTTTTAGAGAGAGAGAGGAAGGGAGGGAGAAAGAGGGCGAGAAACATCAATGAGAGAGTGAAACATTAATCTGTTGCCTCTCATATGCTCCCCTACAAGGGACCAAACCTATGACCTAGGCATGTGCCCTGACCAGGAATCGAACTGTCAACCTTTCATTTTGCAGGATGACACCCAACCACCTGAGCCACATCAATCAGGGCTACAACTGGTTTTAAAAGACTAATATTTTGATGTCTCACGCCATGTCTGTAAAATGGGAATATTCATAGTGATTGATACTTGGCCCTGATTCAGAACAAATGGGTAATACATTCTGAGAGCTTTGTACTATCAATATACAACTTTAAGTTATGCAAGTGTCCAGATTAAAAGCATGTTATCATTAATTAAAAATAATAAAAATAAAAGACTGATAATATCAAGTATTAGTGAAGAGGCAGAATGATTGGAACTTGCTTGTATTGCTAGTGGGACTGTAAATTGGCACAATTTGGAAAAATCTGTGGCAATACCTACTAAAACTAAACGTATACCTTATGATTCTGCAGTCCTACTTCTGGTTATAAACCCAACAGAAATAGGTGTTTATAGCCACCAAAAAGCACTTACAAGAATATTTAAAGCAGCTTTATTTATAATAGCCCTAAATTGGAAATGGTTCAAATGTTAACTGATAATAGAAAAAGTAAATTTGGGTTACCATGACCACCTCATCAAGTTCAGTAATTTGCTATAATGGCTCACAAAACTCAGGGAAATATTTTACTTACTACTGCTGGTTTGTTAAGAAGGATACTATGAAGGATACAAGTAAATAGCCAGGTTAAGGTACATAGAGTGAGCCAAGAGGGCCCTGAGAACAGGACTCTCTGTTCCTGTGGAGTTTAGGGTGCACCACCCTCTTGGCACATGGATACATCCACCAATTCTGAAGCTTGCCAAACTGCATAGTTTAGGGTTTATATGGAGGTTCCGTTACGTAGGCACTATTGAATCAATCATTAGCCCTGGTAATTAACTCAATCCCCAGTCCCTCTCCACTTCCCAGAGGTTGGGGGCTCAGGCTGAAAGTTCCAACCCTCAAATCACATGGTTGGTTCCTCTGGCAACCAACCCCTATTTGGAAGCTATTAAGGGCCCATATCGAATCACCGTATTAATATAAATTCAGTTTCGTTGAAAGAGAAGTATTATAAATAAAAAAAGATGCTCCTGTTAGCATTATCACTTAGGAAAGTATAAGAACTTTAGGAGTTCTTGTGCCAGATATCAGGGGCAAAGACTATATATATATATACACACACACATATATATGTATATATTTCTTATTATATCACAATATTACAGTAATAAAAGTCAAAATAGTCATTATCTTGGTTACTGAGAGGCAAAACCAGGTAGGCTTCTGGCGTGCTGGAGATATATTTTATTGAGTTTAGACTGGGAGAGGAAGGGGTGACAGAGAGAGAGAGAGAAGAGAGATTGAATTGTTGTTCCACTTATTTATGCATTTGTTGGTTGCTTTTTGTATGTGCCATGACCAGGGATGGAACCCGCAACTTTGGTGTACCAGGATGACATTTTAACCAACAGAATTACCCAGCCAGGGCTGAAATTTCTATATCTTGATCTTGGTGGTGATTATACTAGTGTACAGATATGTAAAACTTCATCAAGTTATACATTTAAGATTTGTGCAGTTTATATAAGTATACCGCAGTTCCGTCCACTCAATGACATACATTCTGAGAAATGGATCATTAGGCAATTTCATAGTTTTGTGAATGCCTAGAGTGTACTTATACATACCTAGATGGTATAGCCCACTACATACCTAGATTACATTGTATATCCTATTGCTCCTAGTGGAAAACCTGTACAACATGTTAAAGTACTGAATACTGTAAGCAATTGCAACATATAGTGTTTGTGTACCTAAACATAACTAACCATACAAAAGGTATAGTATTGGGTTGGCCAAAATGTTAGTTCCTTTTTTTCTATAAGATGGCTGTAGTAGCACTTATTTGTCTTTAACATCATTTGAAACAATTTTGTTAGGTTGTATTGTGACAGCTGTCATAGCAGCATGCATTTAAAAAAAAAAACTTTCCAAAATTCGTGAACTATTGTGTAGCCATTTTAATATTGAAGATGGAAGAAAAACTAAATGAACTTTTCAGCCAACCCCCTAAAAATGGTATAAAAAATAAAAAATGGTACACCTACATAGTGCTTGCAGGACTGGAAGTTGCTCTTAATGAGTTAGTGAGTGAATGTGAAGACCTAGGACATTACTGTAGAATTTATAAACACCATACACTTAGGCTGCACTTAATTTATTGAAATTTTTTTCTTTTGCCTTGATCAGGGTGGCTCAGTTGGTTGGACATTGTCCCACAAAGCAAAAGGTTGCCGGTTCAATTCTCAGTCAGGGCACATGCCTAGGCTGTGGGTTCAGTCCCTGGTCAGGGCACATATGAGAAGCAACAGATTGATGTTTCTCTCTCCCGCTGATGTTTCTCTCCCTCTCTTTCTCCCTTCCTTCCCCTCTCTTTAACAAATAGAAAATAAATATATTTTAAAATAATAAAATAAATTTTTTCTTTCTACAGTAATAAAATAACCTTAGCTTTATTATAACTTTTAAACTTTATAAATGTTTTAATTGTTTTACCTTTTCAACTCTCGTAATAACACTTAGCACAAATACATTGTACAGCTATAAAAAATATTTTTATTTATATATCCTTATTCTATAAGCTTTTCCCTATTTTAAAATTTTTTATTTTATATTTTTACTTTTTAAACTTTTTTGTTAAAAACTAAGATACTAACACACATTAGTCTAGGCCTACACAGGGTCATCAGGAGTATCAACATCACTATCTTCCACCTTCACATCTTGTCCCAGTAGAAGGTCTTCAGGGGCAATAGCATACATGGAACTGTCATCTCCTATGATAATGCTGACTTCTGGAATACCTCCTGAAGGACCTGGCTCAGGTTCTACTTGAGGAGTGTCACTCTTTTCAGAAATATGTCCATAGGGGGTTGCTTGGCTTGTTTCTTTCTCTACCACAGATTCGCTTATAAGTGGATAATGCAGCATAAATATTCCTATGAAGGAAAACCTTGCAGTGTTGGAGTCCATGTTTTCACTTTTTTAAGGAGCTCAATAAGGTCTGCAAAAGCTTTTACTAAATGCTCTACCATGAATTTTCTTGTGGGTTCTTTTTTTTTCTCCTGCAATTTTCTTTTATCTTGCCTATTCTTTAGCTATATGTTCCAGTCCCAACAACTCCTCATTAGTCAGTTCCTCAGGAACCACCTCTAGGAGCTCTTCAATGTCACCTTCATCCACTCCCAGGTGGTTTTCCATCTCAGCAACCACCTTGTTGATTTTTGCAACCTCCTCATGCTTGGAAAATCCTCTGAAGTCATAGATGAACCTCTTGAGTGTCTTCTTCCAGATGTCATTCACACACTCGTTGGTGACACCACCCCAAGCCCAAGCAAGGTTCTTGATGCAGTCATAGATGTTGTAATCCTACCAGAATTGCACCAGTGTCTTCATCAGTTGCAGCAATAGCCTGGGCAAAGGTCCTCCTCAGGTGGTGGGCCGTAAAAGCGGCTTAACTCTTTTACCCATTGATTGGACCAAAGAGTGGTATTTGGAGGGAGAACCACCACTTTGATTTGGGAATAAAGATCACCAACAAAAGGAGAATGTCCAAAAACATTACCAATAATACGCAAAACCTTGAAAGGTATGTTATTTTCCAAATAGTACATCTCCATTTTTCAGGCACAGCAATTCAGGAGAGCATCTTGGAAGAGGAGCTCGGTCATCCATGACTTCTTACTGTTCCTGTAGTATAACTGCAATGTGTACTCACTGATATGCTTGAGGGCCCTGGGGTTCTCACTGTGCCAGATCACAAAGAGTTTCAATTTGTAGTCTGCAGCACTGCTCCCAAGCAAGACTGTGGTCCTGTCCTTAAAAGCCTTGAAACCTGGCATGGACTTGCCACCTTAATAGATGAAGGTCTTTTCAGGCATCTGTTTCCAGAATATGGAGGTTTCATCCATACCGAATATTTGCTCTGGCAAATAATTTTCCTCCACAATCAGCACATCTAGAGTTTCAAAAAATTCTTCAGCTGTCTTCACACCAGCACTCTTAGACTCACCAGTCACTTTTCATTACCTAATGGATAATGATTTTATTTTTCTATTATTAAGTTTTTTAAGTTTTTATTGATTTGAGAGAGAGAGAGGGAAACATTGATTTGTTGTTCCACTTATTTATGCAGTCATTGGTTAATTCTTATATGTGACTTGATCAGGGATCAAACCCAAAACCTGGATATGTTGGGATGAGGCTCCAACCAGCTGAGCTACCCAGCTAGGGCCTAAATAACAATTCTTAAATCATTTAAAGTACCCAGAGCTAGCAGTAAATTCAACATTGCAGTCAGGTCCAGTCTTTTCTTTCAACATTGCAAACAAATTTTTTGCTTTGGCTGTGATCATCACAGTGCTGAGAGTGATAGATATGCTTATAGATCTGGTCTTCAAGTCACTACAAGTTTCTCCATGTCTGATATAGGCTCTTCTCAAATTTTTATTAGTCTTATTGCCTTCAATGAAACAGATACTTGAACAGTTTTCATCACTTTGTTCTTGTCCTTCAAGATCATAGATATGGTGGCATAGGACATGCCTGACTGGTGAGCAATAACCATCACTGATTTTTCTACCTTCGAAGTCCTTGATCACTCTTAATTTCATTTCCAGATCATTCACTCATAATGGCTGCTTACTGGTGACATTAGCAGTGGATTTTTGTACACTCTGGGGCCATGATGAGCAAAACAATATGAAGTTAAATCAAGTACCAGGAAACATAATGCAATCAAGAGACGTGGTAAATAAGAGATGTATGAAGCTGCTGCTGGCATAACACGGCATACTGTTTCACAGCAAACTTTTTTTGTAAATAAATGTATGGGGTAATATTGGTTAACTTTCAGGTGTACAACTTTATATAATACAATATCTGTATACCCCATTGTGTGCTCACTATACAAAGTCTAGTCTCCTTTTGTCATGTTGTTGTAAGAAACATACAAACCTGTACAGAATTTTTATAAGAGTTCATTTCAGCCAAACTGATGACATATGCTGGGAGGCATGATCTCAAATGCCAAATTTCCAACATACAGCAACAGTCCTTGGAATAGTGCAGTGAACCTCATGTACCCAACCATTTCTGACCACTAATTCCCACAATCAATCCTGCTTCCTCCTGTGTTTTTCTTTTTTAAGTAAATCTCAGGCATTCGGTTATTTCTTCTGTAAATGTTTCAGAATGCATCTCTCCAAGGTAAGGACCCTTTAAAACATAATCATAAAACTTTTCATGCCTAGAAAAAAGTCAATTACTTAATATCACTAAATGTCTAAAAAAAGAAATACTATAAAATATTTTGGACAAGTTAGGTTGTATGATACATGCTTAATAACAGTAATTTTTTAAAAAAGGTTTTATTTGCTTATTGTTAGAGGGGATGAGAAAGAGAAAGAGAGGGAGAGAAACATCAGTGTGTGGTTACCTCTTGCGTGCCCCCCGCTAGGGACCTGGCCTGCAACCTAGGTATGTGCCCTGACCGAGGATCAAATCCGCAACCCTTTGGTTTGCAGGCCGGCACTCAATCCACTGAGCCATACCGGTCAGGGCTAATAACAGTAATTTCTCCTGTTTTTTTGCATAGATTTCTCTGAACAAACAAAACAGATGTTGCCACAATTCCCTGTATGACTCTACCTTCAATGCATTGGTGCTAATTAACTGTCCTTGCTAGTTAAGGGCTCAGGAGGAAAGCATCTCTGTTAGAAAAAAGAACTTGGGATTTTAATTCATATAAACCATAGTAAAAACGTAAGAAAAGAGACCTGGAGGACATAGCAGCATGAACTGGCACAGATGGTAAACTCTCAATAAGTGCTTTCTTATGATATAAAATTTTTAAGAGTCCTCTGAGACATGTGAATCATAATTATTTCACCTACTGTGTAAATATTTTTCAGATTCTGGGGCATAGATTATTAAGGGTAAAACTAATATATTTTACAGGAAACTGAAGCCAAAAAGTCAAGTCATACAGTTAGATAGTAGATGGCTGAGAATTAGAACCCAGGTCCTTTGGTTTACCTTATTTTCAACTCTGTCATATGAACTATCTGGGTTCATTTAAAGTTGCAAGTGGTATTTATTTTAGCATTTTCCTAGTACTCTCATGTTTTCTTTCTTTCTTTCTTTTTTTTCAGTACCTGGAATATTTTACCCAGAACATCAAGTACTTTGAGTGCAGAAATTCTATTTTTAAAACCATTACCAAGAAATAAATGCAACAAATATTTTTCTGATTATCCTTCCATATGTGTGCATATGTATTCTTCCATCTAAGGGTGTGTTTATTTTTTTTGGAATAAAACTGCAGACATAAATTCTCCCTATTGTTTAAGTTAAAATGAGAACTTTACCATGTTATTTATATATCTTTACAAAACATGATTTTAATGCTGTAAATAATTCAACAAAAATATATACTGTAGCTCTGACTGTTGTGGCTCAGTGGGTTGGGCATCGTCCTGCAAACTGAGAGTTCACTGGTTAGATTTCTGGCCAAGGCATATGCCGGGGTTGCAGGCCAGATTCCTGGCTGGGGGTGTACAAGAGGCATCTGATCAATGTTTCTCTCTCTCTTTCTTCCTCCCTTTCCTTCTCTCTAAAAATAAATAAAATCTTTAAAAAAAAAAGAATATGCTATAATTTATTTTTAAATTTTATTTATTTTTTATTGATTTCTTTTTTAGAAAGAAGAAGGGGGAGAGAGAGGGAGAAAGAAACATCAATTTGTTGTTCCACTCATTTATGCATTCATTAGTTTAGTTTTGTTTTTTTTATTGTTGTTCAAGTATAATTGTCTCCATTTTCTGCCCACCACTCTCCTTTTCCCCACCCATCTCTACCTCCCACCATTGATCCTATCGCCCTTTGACTTTGTCCATGTGTCCTTTATACATGTACCTTGATGATCCCTCCCCTTCTTTCCCATGTTATCCCCCTCCCCCTCCCCCCTCCTCTCTAGTTGCTGTCAGTTTGTTCTTTATTTCAATGTCTCTGGTTATATTTTGCTTACTTGTTTGTTTTGTTGATTAGGTTCCACTTATATGTGAGATCATATGGTATTTTTCTTTCACCACCTGACTTACTTCACTTTGCATAATGCTCTCCAGATCCATCCATGCTGTTGCAAAGGGTGGGAACGCCTTCTTTCTTTTTGCTGTGTAGTAATCCACTGCAATTAGTTTATTCTTGTATGTGCCTTGACTTGGGATAGAACCTGTGACTTTGGCATGTCAGAATGATGCTCTAGACAACTGACCTACCAGAGCTTACCTTAATTTCCTTTTCTTTGAATGTAGGCTGGACCTAGTGACTGACTTCTAATGCATAGAGTATGGGAAGAGAAAAATAGTAACCTTTAGAGTAGAGAAACCTGGCAGATACACCTTACCAACTAATCAAGGTTAACTTCAATAATATTAATTTGGATTGATATTATTACTTCCTGATGTGATGTAATGAGGAGGGTCCTTAATCTCTATGGCATTCTTCCCCAAAACTTATAACTCTAGTATAACAGTGAGAAAATATCAGGAAAACCTAAATCGAGGGAACTCTACAACATTCCTCCTGCCCAATACTCTTCAAAAGTGTCAAGGTCATGAGAGACAAAGAAAGACTGAGAAACTGTCACACATTGAAGCAGACTAAGGAGACTTGACATCTGGGTGTAATATGGTATCTTGGACTGGATTCTGAACATAAAAAAGACAGTGAAAAATTGGGGAAATCTGAATAAAGTTAATAGCATTGTATCAAAGTTAGCTTCTTGTTTTGATAAATATACCATGGTTATATAATTAGGAGAAGTGGGAGTAAAGGATATACTGGAGCTTTCTCTACTATTTTGTAACTTCTGTAAATCTAAATTTATTTAAAAATGATTAGAGCATTACGGCACATCAATGTTGCTGGTTCGATCCCCGGTCATGGCACATACAAGAATCAACCAACAAATGCATAAATAGGTAGAACAACAAATCGATATTTCTCTCCCTCTTTCTAAAAAAATTATTTCAAAATGGAAAGTTAAAGAATAAAAATAAATGAATCAATCAGAAATCCTGAGAAGGATTTCCTAAACTGGAAAAGTATAGTTATTGGGGGGAAACATCTCAATTAACAAGTTACACTATCTTAAATGGACACAAAGAGAGAATTGAATGAATTAGAAGATGATTTTAAGAAAGTCACCTAGAGAATAACTAAAAAAGACAGAGATTAAGTATAGTAAAAACACATGGAAGCTAGAAGTGGCATCAGTGAAAACGGCAAAATATGAGGCCCATCACTCCTCAGAAACACCAAAAAAAAACTGGCAAAGACTGTTTCAACCTTACCAGAACTCTGGGAACTAGTCAAAAGTTTACAGCAACCAACTGAATGTTTAACTAGGAGAAAGGCCACTGAAACAAGTAAGAAATCTTTGTATTGTTTTTACTTATCCTAGTTCCACTGTCTTCACTTGTTTAGAAGCAATCTTAAAGATGGCAATCTATCCTGAAAGAATATATTCATTGATGCATTATCTACAATAGCTAAGATATGGAAGTAACACAAGTGCCCATCAATAGATGAGTGGATAAAAAACCTGTGGTACATATACACAATGGAATACTATTGAACCATAAAAAATAATAAAGTCTTATCTTTTGCAACAGCATGGATGGACCTAGAGGACATTATACCTAACAAAATAAATTAGACAGGGAATGACAAATACCATATGATTTCACTTGTATGTGGAACCTAAAGAAGAAAATAAACAAAATAAAAATAGTCTCATAGATACAGAGAACAAACTGACAGTTGTCAAAGGGGAGAGGGGCTAGGGGCTGGGTGGAAAAGGTGAAGAGATTAAGAGGTACAAATTAGTAGTTAGAGAACAGTCAAAGAGATGTAAATTACAGCATAAGGAATATAGTCAATATCATGATAACTATGTATAGGGCCAGGTGGCTACTTGAAACATTGAGGAGACTACTCTGTAAAGCACATAGTTTTTTTATCTTTTCAAAAAGTTTTTATTTATTGATTGGTTTTAGAGAGAGGAAGAGAGAGAAAGAGAGAAGCATTTGATTTGTTGTTCCATTTATTTATGCATTCATTGGTTGACTACTGTGTGTGCACTGACTGGGGATTATACCTGCAACCTTGGTGCATGGGGTTGATACTCTAACCAACTAAGTTACTCAACCAGGGCTCAAGTAACCAATTTTCTAACTACTAGGCTGTACATCTGAAACTAACATAGAATAATGTTGAATGTAAACCGTAATTGAAAAATAAATAAATAAAAATAAAATAAATACTAACTACCTTAAAAAAATAAAATAAACAGTCTCATATGTTAAAAAAAAAAGGAAAAAGAAAGAAAGAAAAGAGAAAAGGATGGCAACCCATATTTTCAGTGTGGATACCTGCTTCTGGAAGAAGCAGAGGGAACTTTGTTCCAAAGGAATAGTTTGTCTTTTCGACCTGACTGGTATTTTTCTTCAGAAATGATGCAAAGGGTTTCCCATTTTTTCACCTAACTTGGGACCCTATCAGAGCAGAGGAACTACACAGAGGACATTTCCTAAAAACATTGAAAGGCAAATGAACAAATTTCTGCTCTCTAGGCAAAAAAAAAAAAAAAGCAGTTGCAGCAAACAACCTGAGAGGAAATTGTATGAAGGGAGATCTTGGTGGGGAATAAAGGCTTCGAAAGGTTTTTGTGTATACTGGAGAATCTAGAAAGTCACATGCATGGGAAAGGAAAGACACATACTTAGAGAACTAAGACTATAAGCTTTCACCTTTGGCTGATGTTTAGGTTCAGAGCACATATGAAGTAGAAGTCAAGGTAGAGTTGTAAACAACTTGCTAAGTATGGAATGAGTGATCAGACACAGATCACTGCAAAGACATGGAGTTCTTTTCTTTTCTGATCCTTTTTTAAATTCCTTCCTTCATCCTGTCCTCCAGTCACCTGAGAGTATCTCTGTTAAACTATAATTTTAAAATGTGGTTATGTGGGAGAAGGAGAATCATTTAGGGGTTTCTAATTTTCCAACGTTATAATTGTATTTCCAACTTACTCTCAAAAGGTCCAGAAAAGAGAAAATGTTCAATAAATCAGCAATCATTTTTTACGCCCTACTGTGTGATAGGTGTGGTAGACAGCAGAGATCTGACTTGGACTTTATTCCTTCCCTCAAGGAACTCATAGGCTAGTAGGGGAGCCCATCTAACTAAAATACCAGTCTAAGGGTCATAAGAATTGTGAAAAAACGGCCTGGCTGCATAGCTCAGTTAGGGCATTGTCCTGATATGCCAAGTTTGTGGGCTCTATCTCCATTCAGGGCACATACAAGAATCAACCAATAAATGCATAAAGAAGTAGAACAACAAACCAGTATTTCTCTCTCTTTCTCTCTTAAATCCATTTTTTTAAAAAGTGGACCATGGAAGCTCGGTGAAGGAAGAGGTTAAGGAATAGCTTCTTTTTTTTTCTTTTTTTTTTCTTCTTCTTTTTTTTAAAAGAATGGCCTCTTAAAAGAGATCACAGAAGCTAATTTTTGAAGGATGAAGAGTTTCAAGGAGATTGGATAGAAGCTGGCTTTGATTGGAAGGGTGGAGGAGAGTGGCTGCTATATACCCATTTGTCAGTAACGAAGTAATGAATTCCCCCCTAATTTAGCTAGGTGCTTGGCAGTCAGCTCTACTACATTTTTAACCTCTCTTGCAGCTACATATGACAATGTGACTATATTCTGGTTGTCAAAAGGAAAGTGAGCAGAAGTGATGTTGGCAATTCTCAGGTCACACCTTTAATAGGAAGCAGCTTGAACTTCTCTTCCTCTTTGCAGTGTATTAATAAGTGAGTCAACTTTGACTATGTGGATGGACTGTAATACCATAAGTGGAGTAACAAGTCGGACAGAACTAAGTTCCAGGGAACGAAGCTCCTGACCAGTCCTGCACGGTCTATCAGCTCAGACTTTTACCTGGGAGAGAAACAGAACTTCTACTTGGATTAAGCCACTAATATTTTTGTCTCCGTCTAGTCAATATCCTAACTACTAAAAGCAGTGATAAGAGAAGAAAGGCAATGAGAATATGAAACCTTTATAGAAAGCCAAACTCTGTCTTTCCTTTTCTTTTCTGCCATTCTTCTAATCCATCATTCATTTTCCACAGTTACTTAGATGTGTGTACATACACACACACTTCTCCATATCTCACTCGTTCCAGATTTTTAGCTTCAGATATATTAACAGACTTATCTTTTGTGTTTTTTCTACTTAATCCAGACACCATGTCCTCCCCCAGAGGCTCTCCCCAGATCACAGTGAGGCAGTAGGCATCTGGCCAAGGTACATCTCTTTGGTCACAGTGGACAGAGGGTATTGTTTCCTGTGTACAATAGGATTTGTTGGGAATAGAGGAGCTGTATTGTTCCTGGGCAGCCTTCTCTCTTTCCGTAACAGCATTTCAAGGAAGTCTTCAATGTGACAGTCACAAATGCCTTATGTTTCCCCTTTTCATCAAAACTTCTAATTTCTTGCCCTGACTGGTGTGGCTCAGTGGGTTATGCCTTGTCCCACAAACCTAAAGATCACCAGTTTGATTTCTGGTCAGGACCCGTGCTTGGGTTGCAGGCCAGGTCCCTCGTTGGGGGTATGCAAGAAGCAACTAATCAATGTTTTCCCTCCTCCTTTCTCCTGCCCTTCCCCTTTCTCTAAAAATAAATAAATAAAATCTTTTTAAAAATAAACTTCTAATTTCCCTACACTACCTTACAGGGTATTGTAATATTGTTTTGGTCTTCCTAGTATCCATGCATTTGGTAACAGAATCTAATTTTACTCTTAATTCATGTGGTTTGTCCTGACCCAGCCATTTGACTCTAGGGTTGAATCGTAATATAGTCTGTAACCTAGTCCTGGCCAAAACTGGAGGTATTAGTAAAAAAGGCTTTCAAAATACTGGGGTTACTACACTAGGAGAAATAAGGCTGGAGCTGCTGGGATAAATTTGCCATATCATGGAAGGAGCCTATCTAAGAAAAAAATCAAGACTTAGGAAAACAGAACCAAGAGATAGAAGCCTCTGGGAACCTCATACTCTATTCTATTTTATAACCCTTTATACTTCTTAAAACACTACCACAGCACTGTTCTGCTTGAATCTTTCAAAAAGCCTGAGAAATAGACAATGTCATCTACATTCTACAGAAGAGTAATTTGAGACTCAGAGAAGTAAGACAACTTAAAAAAGCCACATAGCAAATTATTGGCAGAGGCAGGATGAAAACCATATAAATTTTACCCAATCCAACATTTCTTCCCCTACATCACACTGTTAGGGACACTGTTTACCCTCTGTAGTGGGGAGATCAATACAAAGGCCCATCACACTCTAGGAAGTCATTCTAGGCTCAGGTAGCTCTGGTAAGTCACTTATCCTTCTGGTCCTTTGTAAAGTGGCTCTCCTTGGTCAGAGCCAAGAGCTGTCTCTCACACCTGATCTTGCACACCTGTTGCTATGAGTGTACAGTCAGTGCTAGTGATAAAAGGTTCTCTCACCCTTCAGAACTACTTAAGGATGGGGTCAGAATCAAGCAGTAATCACTATTCCAGGCTCCCAGGTCAAGTCTTAACATTACTGAGTATGTTGATAATGGAGTTTTTCTGCCGTTAATGGGAATTCAGCTGAAATAATCAGCTAGAGCCCATAGGAGAGAAATTCTGGCTGCAGCCAGGAGATCGCATTTCAACCAATTCTCCTTAATATGTGAGACAGATGGGAGAGGGTGGAGGCCAGAGAAAGAGGCAAAGTATGAAAGCTGATGCAGGAAATTGTGAAAGAGGGAGATGAGCAACCCTAGTGTTCCTGAGAAGGAATGTCGAGATGTAGTACTTTGCCCAAGCAAGGGCCTTTCATATCTTCCATGTCTTTCCTTCCTCCCTTCCTCCCCTTTTTCTTCTTTTTTTCTTTTTTTCTTTTTTTTAGCAATCTGGCTATGCAGGAATTAAAAATCCTTCTCTAATTACTTGGAAGTGAGGGGGGAACCCAAAAGTTGGGAAATTTTTAGTTTTAAATTATAGTTAATAAGCTTAGTAATTATGCATGTAAAAAGCTATTGTTTCAGGCACTGAAGGTATGACCCACCTTGACTCCAGGAGACCATAAGCAATTCAACTTTTGTGCCCCAGGAGGTCTGCAAGCAATCAAGATGGTATCTGAGCCATGTGCTCTAGGGAGAGATGTCCGCTGCTCAGGACACAGATAAAGAATCACCAGTCAGCAGATGAAAGGATCCTGGGAGAATTGCCAGACTGCAGCTTCTGATTAACCTTTTTCCTGAATTTCAAACCCCTTACCTACTTTCTTTCTGAATTGCAAACCCCTTATCTATACTTGTTTTACTCCTTATAAAAAATGTTGGCTTGAAATGAAATGTAAGATGGTGACCTTTACGGAACATATCCTGCCATCTTCTCAAGATCACCAGCCATCTGAATAAAGTACCCATAAAGATTTAATCCTTGTCTCTATTTACTGGTTCTGGTAGTAATAGGCAGCATGAAGGCTGACTTTTCCTGTTTCAGAAAACCATCTGTGCCCCACTTTGACTCATGAGTCCCTGTTCTGATGAAGGAACCACATGCAAATCTGTCTAGTCCTCTCTTTCTCCAGCCTTCCACTCCCCATCCCCTACCATCTGACTAATGGGATCACTTTTGTCAGAGGGTAGGGATGGGATAGAGGTCTCTAGGCAGAAATCTCCCCTTCCCAGCTGTTCCCTGATACCCTGGGGACTGGCAAACATCAGAGGACCATTTGACATTAGCCCACTCTTGACTACCAATCAATAAGCAAGCACTGCATCTGGGTGGAAACCTACTCTGGCTGTAGGCATATTTTGCCCCCTCCATGATGACTTTTGAAGCTTTATCTCCCTTTTGCAGACATGACTTAAGCTCAAGCCTGAGTCATCAGGGTGAGCATGGGAATATCTTTTCTATATTTAAATACAGGTTAATGACATTATAGCAGAATTTTAGTAATGATATTATATTGATCTGGTTAAAATAATTTATTCCCTATAATGAAATATTGTGAACAAAACTGAATTTTTCAGATTCCCTTTTTTTAATGCCACTGAGTAGTGATTTTTCTTCAACTTTATTTCATCTATTCTTTCCCTCTCTCCCAAGAATATGGGGAAGAAATAAAATAAAGCTAAACATGAAGCAAGAGGAGTAGAAAATGAAGAAAGTTGCCATCATTTCTTACCGATATTTTTTTAAAAACTTTTATTTACTTTTAGAGAGAGGGGAAGGGAGGGAGAGAGGGAAAGAAACATTAATGTGCAGGAGATACATTGGTTGTCTCTCCCACAACCCCAACCAGGGACCTGGCCCGCAACCCGGGCATGCACAATCAGGCATGGACAAATAAAATAAAATAAATATTAAATAAACCTGAGACAGTAATTGTTATAATTTCGTACCATTTAAATTTTACATCTATTTTTTGTCTGCTTGAGCTCATAGGGCTATTAAAAATGCATTGACCGATACTGCTCCTTCAACATTTTTTTTCCTTCCATTAGTTTTAGTGTATTTAAATATGGAATCTCAGCAAAAATTATTTTTTCCAGTCCCCTTCCCTCGCATTAAAAGTATTAAACACTGCCCTGGCCAGTGTGGCTCAGTTAGTTGAGCTGTCTTCCCGCAAAGCAAAAGCTTGCCAATTCAATTCCGGGTCATGGCACATGCTAGGTTATGGGTTTGTCCCAGGTCAGGGCTCACAGGAGAGGCAACCAATTGATGGTTCTCTCTCACGTCAATGTTTCTCTCCCTCTCTTCCCCTCCCTCTAAAAATAAATGAATAAAATCTCTTTAAAAGCCTTAGGTACTAACATGGTTTCTAACAGCTCAAGGCTGCATCCCTGGGATAATGCCACTTAACTCCCCTTAAAGCATTTGCCTGAGAAAGCTCAAGGGTGGCAAAAGAGTTTATTATTTGTTCAGCCCAACACCTGACAATAGGCCCCTGACTACCATTTCCTAGACATTTACTAAAAAGGGCTTACAATTTGGAATCTTTCTTCTGTCCCTTTGAGATTGACCTGTATCTCTTATAACTCCAAAGTGTCTTTCTCAAGGACTTGAAAGCAATTTCTTTGAAACATAATCATTAGCAAGGATAGGGCTTCCTCTTTTAGTCTCTATGGAAAGATAGAATCCTAACTTAGATAATTGCCAGCAAAAAGACACAGTTGGCTTAATTGTCGTTTACACTGACCAACACTTTTGTAATTTTTTAATTCCCTGACTGCTCAGGTCTCGTTCTTCCCCTGCTTACTCATTCCCTCACTTTCTCTCTAATATGCCCCAATCACCTCTGTACCAATCGAAGTTAAGTTTGGTTCATCTTAGACTCCTTGTTATTGCAGTAGCATATTACCAGTTAAAATACATCTTTACTACTTTAGTTTCCAGCTTTGTTTATTTTTGACAAGTTCTTCCACCAGTCTTATGGAGTTCCACCCTATTCACATGCGGCTTAGTATTTAACATCAGGCTCAATAGGACCACTATGCATATTTCTGGTTCTTTTTTTCCATGTAACTCTTTCTTCCCTGGCGTTCTGCTTTGCAGTGGTCTCAGTCTCCTCAATGTTGATCTCTGCTTCCTCAACAAAACTGCTGTGTTCTTCTTGGGTTCCCCCACCTTGAGCTGAAGTCTGGGAAGTGACTCTAGGTAGAAATCCAAAGTGTTGTTGAACCCATCTTTTTTGTTTTTCTTCTTCCAGGGTTCATAGTTCTATACTGCTCATTAGTCCAGTATCTGAAAACAGTTGTTTCATATATTTTATCCAGTCTTCTAGTTGTTTATCTTCAGAGGGCAACTCCAGCAATATTTATTCCGTTTAGGGAAAGTTATAATCTCCTTTTTGATAAACTTCAATCCATTAATTTAATTGGGTTGAAGTAAAAATAAGGGAAAAAAGACATACATCATAAAACTTAAAAGGCAAATGACATTTCTGATACATTTAATGGACAATAAATGCATAGAATATATGACAGTTCTTACAAATCCATAATAAAAAGGGGAACAGCCCAGTAGTAAAATGGGCAGGAATAATAGCAAGCATTTCTAAATGGTTAATAAATGCAAGTGTGGGGGAGTAAGAAACTTTCCCCTTAAAGTTTCTTTTGGCTGGTTAATAATTAAATCAACATGAGACAGGTTAAAATAACCAAATTTAATTATATATCTACTTATGGGAACCCCACAAACATGAGAGGTTCAAAGACAGAAAGGGAAAATGAGTTATATGTGACTTTTGAGCTAAGGATGAGGTAAGGAGACTTGGGGCTTCAGAGGGGAGAAAGGCCATTGCAGGATGATAAGAAGAACAGATGTTCAGTAATTAGTAGTTTGCCCTGCCAATTAGATAGATCCAAAAAAGATATTTCTGGCCCTGACTGGTGTGGCTCAGTTTGTTGGATTTCACCTCACAAAGTGAAAGGTCGCTGGTTTGATTCCTGGTCAGGGCACATGCCTGAGTTGCAGGTTCAGTCCCTGGTCAAGGCATGTGCAGGAGGTAACCGATCCATGTTGACGTTTCCCTCTCTTTCTCCCTCCCTTCCTCTCTCTCTAAAAATAAATAAAGAAAATCTTTAAAAACAAAAACAAAAAAGTTATTTCTGGTATTAACTCTTATTGTAGGCAAGGCCCCAAATTTAAATTCTTTAAGGGAGAGGTAAAAGTTTCTCCTGGGCCCGCAGGACCTCGGTTACCTTCAGTTCAAAATAATTCACATGCTAAAGTGGTACATTTTCTTTGGCACATTTTGGGGAGGGATGTTCTTTCTTTCTTTTTCTCTCTTTCTCTCTCTCTCTCTCTTTCTTCCTTCCTTCCTTCCTCCCTCCCTCCCTCTCTCCCTTCCTCCCTCTCTCTCTCTTTCTCTCTCTCTCTCTTTCTTTCTTTTATTTAGTTTTAGAGAGGGGGAAGGGAGGGAGGAAGGAAGAGAAACACTGATCGGTTGCCCCTCACATTCTCCCAACCAGGGACCTGGCCCTCAACACAGGCATGTGCCCTAACTGGGAATTGAATCAGTGATCTTTTGACCTGCAAGACAATGCCCAACACACTGACTCACACCAGTCAGGGCTGGGGAAGGTGTGATCTGAACACCTACAAAGAAGTATATAACATAAGGAAATGCAAATTAAAATCCAATTGAAGACCATTTATCATTCTTCTGACAAAATTGAAAAGATTGATAATTTAAAATGTTGGTAAGAATATAGCAAAACAGATACCTCTGTATATTTTGGTTCCAGTGTAAATTGATTAAACTGCTTTAATAGGCAATTGGGGAAATAGGGAAGCTTTAGTGAATTGGAATCTATGTAGGACTATAGTGTTGGACTCATGAAAAGCCTCCATTCCTGCCACTATGGCTACCTCATGTATCCATTGTGCCTGTTCTGGAGTGGTCAGTGACAGAGGCTTACTGCTTCAATTGGCTGAGTCATTTTCTTTCCTTGGTTGCGTAATGCTTCTTCTGTAGTGGAGTCTCAGATGTGCATTAACATGTTGTGAACTGAATTGTGTCCCCCTGCCCCATGAATTCATGTGTTTGAGCCCTAACTCACAGTACCACAGAAGGTGACTGTATTTAGAAATAGACCTTTAAATTTACAATGAGGTTGTTAGGGTGGCCCCTAACCTAATGTTATAAGAAGAGAAAATTTGGAAACACAAAGAGACACCAGAGATGTGCACACACAGAGGAGAGACCGTGTGAGGACCTGCCAAGGAAGTGGCCATCTCCAAGCCAAGGCAAGAGGCCTCAGAAGGAACCACATCTGCAGACACTTTGATCTTGGACTTCTAGCCCCCAGATGAGAAAATAAATTTGTTGTTTAAGCCACCCAGCCTGTAGCACTTTGTTATGGCACAACCCTAGCAAACTGATACACATGTGATACAAAAATCTTCATACTTCATGCCCCTTCCTGTATGTCCACAAAAATGCGTCTTCCTTAGGCCTTCTTATTCTTGATTTTCCAGTCTTTCTCATTCAAGGTCTCTAACTAACCAACCAAGTCATTCACCATTGTTTATAATTATGAATATATCGTAACCTCAGACTACTTCTGTTTCCATTAAAAGTAGACGCTGCACCTGCCAAAGTTCACTGATTGGGAGGATTTATGTTCATCACTGTCTTTCAGGATCACCACTGTGTGAGACAACTACAGTATTTTCTGCCTGTGCTCACCTACCAAACTAACCTCCTCTGTTATCTGGGTCATAAAGTCATATATAACAACAGATATAAGCTGAATGAGAGGTGCCAATGTAACAACAGTGAATGACTTGGGGGTCTTGCCTCCTGCTCATGCAGTTTATTCGTATCATCTGACCCTATTTGGATCTAATCTTGAATGAACCATACCCATCTTGTGGCAGATTGCTTCGGGGGAGATTGCTTTACGATTTGTTGGGTCTTACAAACCAAGCTCATGATGGATTGTTTCATCAGTGTAGTTGATGTTTTATGGTCAGGCACTCTATCTCTACCATGGCCTAGGGCTGTTCATCAAAAGATGTATAATTCTCTGCTGCAGATTTCATAGCCTTATTCTGGAAATCCAGTGGTCTAGGCTGTGATTTTCTTATGGGGGTTTGCCAGAAAATCCCCATGAGATCTACCATAGGTTCTGCTAGGTTTTATGGCCCAAGTAGCAGGGCCCTTTACCCTCTAGGCTAGGCTTGCTGCTGAGAGCTTCCCTGACCTGGGCTCCACTTAAAGCTGGCAGCCTTTTGTGTCACCCAGTACATGGGTCAGAGTGGTGTTCCCAACCAAGGCATAATATTCTGCTTCCGGAACAAAGTCACCTTTGTTAGGGAACAGGAGAGTGAGAGATGCAGTAACTTATCTTTTTCTTTGGAGGGGATTTTCCCAGACCACTGACTCCCCCAAGAGTTCATTGTTGTGGTGGACCCTTGAGTTGTCATAGGGTATATTTCCCACCTTTGAAAGCACATGGAAGTCTTTACAAAAACTTCCAATGTATTTACCACTTTTCATACATCTAGTCAGATTAATATTCTGTCCTCAATATTGGGACCAATGTGATGTTCTGAGATGTGTCCAGAGGGTCCAAGTCCCTTCAGAATATATTATGATAGTGGCATGAAAGTTAACATGGCTCTAGGAAAAGACTATAAATGTATACTATTGTCCATTCCACTGGCCACATGACAGTTTTTGATCCTCCTTTCTGATTGGAATGAGAAATAATGCATTTATCAGTGGTCACAAACTATGTATTTGAGAAAATGTTAATCTGCTTTAGCAAAGATACTAGGTCTGCTACAGCAGCGTCAGTTGGAGCTCTTACTTTTGTGAGTTTGCTACAGTCTCCTGTTATCCTCCATAATCTGTCTCAGTTTCTGCTGAATCAAATGCAAATATGATAGGAACTACTATCTTGGTATCCTTTAAATATTTAAGAGTATCACTAATCTCTGCTGTTTCCTATAAGATGTAATGTTGTTTTTATTGCTATTTTGGCTGGGCTAAAATGAGGTTTCAGAGGCTTCTATTTGGACTTTCTGTTACTTTAGTTCTTACTTCACAGGTTATGGGACCAATGTGATAGTTCTGTTAATTACCAAGTATATCAGTTTTATTTATACATTTGTAAATTGGGGTAATTACCACTGTGTGTGTGTGTGTGGACTCAGTAGATTAACTGTAAACTGAACCCAGGCCGTTGTCTCCATATGCCCCCATTCTAACTGGGGACCCCTGATGATGTTTTGGGTTTCCTAGTATCAATTTTGTCTCAGGCTCTGTGTCCAACAGTCCTTGAATTGCCTGGATAATATTCCCCTGTCCCCTGTGTATGGCTGCCCAAATGGTAGTGGACTACTTTGTGGAAGGACTGGGGCTATCATTGCCATATATATTTGCCATGGTGTTTCAGGGTCCTTCCCCCGATGACCTGGCCTCTCGGTCAGTCATTGGATTCCAGGTCTGGCCTGGCAATTGGGTTCTGGTCCAGAAATTGGGCAATGACTCAGCCCCTTCATCTTCTAACCTTGATTTCTTTTAATTGCTAGATTGGCCATCTTTACCTTAGGAACATTGTGTACTATAAGCCATCTCCATGGTCCTCTGCATGTCAGGCCCTTCTGACTCCTGTTCCAACCTCATACCCCATTATGATAATTGCATCCATGCTGCTTCTGATGGTTAAGTGCTGCCATCTTGCCTCTATTATTTTGAGATCTTATTACCATTGCTATCAAGGAGTCCCGTTCCAGAGTGCAGAGGCAGCCACCACAGGGCTTATCAGTAATGCCAGTGCCCCTTTCCCCAGCACATTCCTTAGCGTCCTAATGCCGCAGAGCCATTTGGTGAGTTTTCTGGTTTTACATACTGTATCCACTTTAACTGTCCCGTTCACTGAGCCTTTTGATCTCTAATTTCACCATCCCCCATAGCAATTCTGACATTCTTACTTCATGTATCATGATCCATTGCTTTTTCTAAGCTCTTCTATACCAACCAAGCAGTATGTTAGCACTCTCTCAGGGTTCTTGCACAATCCTGTGTCCTAGGAGAATGACCCCACACTGATAACCTCTTCCTTGTTCAATTTTAGGTTCAACTTCTCTGCACCTAGGTTGAGCCTTGAATTCTCATAAGTGCAGTCCGTTTATATTCTTTTGGCTTCTGTCAGTACACACTGGTTATGTTCTACGGCCCCTTCAGGTATTTTCCCTTTCCTCCTTTATCAGGTTCTGGCTATTCGTGTCTCTACTTAATCCTAGTTGTTGGTCCAATAGCCAGGTTGGGTTGTTGGTTAGATCTAGATGAGGAGGCACATTTCTTGTAAGGCAGGGATTTCTGCATCATCTTCAAGGAAAGGGAAAACTAATCTTTAGCAAGAAGAAGTGGGAAACTTATAAAGGTCCAGAGGAACCTGGAGGTTCAAGATTTTCAGGTAGACAGACCCAGGTACTGCCAACCCATGCCCCCCATTTCCAGTCCTTCTCTATTAGGACTTTAACCTGGGTATACCAAATTTATTATGACTGAGTATTCAAATTCTCTGGAGCTCTTCGAATCTTATAAAGTCCTGGGCCTTATCCTGATCATCAGGTTTTTCTGCCATGTGGAGTGCAGCAGATGATAGCCTCCTTTATGTATTGCCAAGAAGGTCATTACTATCGTATGTTAGGGGCTAACAGTGTTCCTCCTACCACTAGTGATGGCATTCCTATTGCCAACTCACAAATCCCACTTTAGAGTTTGCTTTCTTGCCTCACTCCTGACACAAATTTTTGTTAATCAGGTATGCTAGAAAGCAGACATACATTTGAATCCTGGAAGTTTATTGGAGAGTGCTTTCAGGATCATCCTGGGAGAATGAAGGAAGCAAGATTGGGCAGAAGAATTTAGGGTGCAATGCATTCACAAAAAAGCCTCAGTCTACTTCATGCAGAATACTGGAGCTAGGATGGCCCTACAGAATTGTCCCTATTTGGGGCGAGGGTAACTGAGTCTTTGAATGTGGGCTGCCCTGGGGAAGAAGGCATGATTTTAAATAAGGCAGCTTTTCTCTGGTAAGTTTTTGTGGCGTGTTTAATTGCAAGCTCCAAGCCATTAACACTCTCAGCAGCTGGGAGGATGAATGTTTCAATTTTGAAGGGTGGAGATCTGGAGAGCACACCACAATGTACAAAAATACACTCCCTATGGTTTGAGTGATTTACACTGAGAAAATGTTCATGTGTTTTGTGTAATAAAAATGTTTAAATGAATTTTTAAATAAGCAAGCAAAAAGAAGAAATTAGAAATTGCCCATAATCTTTCCAGCAAGAGTTAACCACTGTAACTATTTTGGAATATCCTTTCAGAATTCCAAATTCCAAATTATATTGTGTGTGTATAATTTTACAAAAATGAGACCATCTTCTGTATGTTGTTAGTAACTGGTTTTAAACTTAGCGATATTATATAAGCATCTTTTTACATTTTCGTATTCTAAACATCCTCTTTTAAGACTTTATTTTTTAGAAGAGTTTTAGATTTACAGAAAAAAATTGAGCATATAGTACAGAGACTTCCCATAGTCTCCTATCCCCACTACAGTTTCCCTTGTTATTAACACCTTACATTAATGTAGTACATTTAATGTTATAATTGATGAACTAATATTGATGCATTATTATTAGTTAAAGTCCAGAATTTACATTAAGGTCACTCTTTGTGTTGTACAGCTCTATGGATTTTGACAAATGCATAATGTCATGTATTCACTGTTACATTATCATAAAAAATAGTTTTACAGCCTTAAAAATGCTCTGTACTTTACCTATTCGTCTCCCTTCCCTAACCACTGGCAACCACTTATGATGTCTATAATTTTGCCTTTTATAACATTCTTTTTTAAAAGTATATTTTATTGATTATGCTATTACAGTTGTCCCATTTCTTTTCTCCCTTTTGTTTCCCTCTGGCCTGTGTCCCCCCACCAGTATCCCACCGCCATCTTAGTTCATGTCCATGGGCTGTACATATAAGTTCTTCAGCTCCTCCCTTTCCTATACTATTCTTAACCTCCCCCTGTCTATTTTGCACCTACCATTTATGCTTCTTATTCCCTGTACCTTTTTTCCCATTCTCTTCCCTCCCCCCGCCCCACTGATAACACTCCATGTGATCTCCATTTCTGTGATTCTGTTCCTGTTCTAGCTGTTCACTTAGTTTTTAGTTTTCTGTTTTCGTTTTTTGTTTTAGGTTCAGTTGTTGATAGTTGTGAGTTTGTTGTCATTTTACTGTTCATAGTTTTGATCTCCTTCATTTTCTTAGGTAAGTCCCTTTAACATTTCATATAATAAGGGCTTGGTTAGGATGAACTTCTTTAACTTTACCTTATCTGGGAAGCTCTTTACCTGCCCTTCTTTTCTAAATGATAGCTTTCCTGGATAGAGTAATCTAGGTTGTAGGTCTTTGCTTTTCATGACTGTGAATACTTTTTTCCAGCCCCTTCTTGCCTGTAAGGTTTCTTTTGAGAAATGACCTGATAGTCTTATGGGAACTCCTTTGTAGGTAACTGTCTCCTTTTCTCTTGCTGCTTTTAAGATTCTCCAGTCACTCGTGTGTCCTCTCCACCCCAGCTGCCTGTCTCTGCCCCTCCTATCAGTCTGGATGAATGTTTCTTCTTCAACTCCTTGGTTGTCGGACTTCCATGCAGTTTGATTTCCTGGGAGCTCTGGTTGTTTTTTGTTTTTAAATTTGTTTTTGTCCTTCTTTTGGTTGTGTGATGAGGCATAGAGTATCTACCTATGCCTCCATCTTAGCCCTACATCTACAACATTCTTTTTAATGGCTGCATAACATTGTGTCCTGTGGCTGGATAAATCTACTGATGTTGTTACATGACTTGAAGAAAAGATTAGAGCCCTGACTGTTGTGGTTGAGTTGGTTGGGTCTTGTCCCACAAAGCAGAAGGATGCCAATTAGATTCCCGGTTTGGGCACAAACTTGGGTTGTGGTTTGGAGGCAGACAATTGATTGATCAATTGATGTTTCTATCTTACATTGATGTTTCTCTCCCTCCCTTTCTCTCTCCTATCCTCTCTCTCTATAAAACAAACAAACAAACAAACAAACAAGAAAGACTAGAATGGTAGCAATAAACCTTAGATTCACAATAGGAGTAGACCAAACTTTGCTGACCTGTCACGGATTCACTTGCCTCTGTGTTCACACTTAACTCTGTATTTCAGTGTTTTATTATCTTTGGGCAAAGGAGCCTTTTAGATCTCACACACTACCTTGGAAACCAGAAGAAAACATCTGGCATTCACTCTGATGGAAGAACAAAAGCAAAACTGTAAACACCATCTGTCAATTTTTCCTTCCAAAGGAGTCTTTCAAATTTCCTGGAGTTCTTTTTGCCAACTCCTTGTCACAGCAGCACCAGAAGCAAATGAAATCATTCAGGTTTTAATGATGTTCTGAGTTAGGAGGCTGGACTCCCGGGGCTTCCTGTTGCACAGATGCACATCCCCAGAGGCTACCTTTACTCTGCTTCCATAGGTGCCAGTCTCTACCTTTTCAAGCAGGGCAGCCATGTAAGGATGTGCACTTCATGCTCTGCACAAAAGTGCCTGGCTGAGGGTTCCAGAGAGGGCTGAAATCCTGCTTCACTCCATTTGCCAAACTGTATAACCTGGTGTTGCATACAAACACAGAGGGTGCCTTTTTCTATCTTGCACAAAGGCACAGTGTAGTGTAGAAGCTGGCCTTGTCCTGGAGCTCACTGAGAGTATTTAACTCTATTATAATTGTCTGTTTATACATTTGTCTTCATCCTAAGGTTCTTGATGACTGAAATCTGGTCTTATTTAATGTTTGTTTTCATTGCAGCACAAGGTGTATAGTAGGCCTAAGTATTTTAGCTCAATAAATTACCAGGGACAGGGCTCTTTAAGTTCAGTGCCAGAACAGTCTACCTATACCATTAAGAAAGATTAATTTTTTTACTATTACTATTTACTATTGACTAATTGGTTTTTACTCTTAGAGGATTACTCTTACCAAGTTTCCTACTCTGCTTTTTAAAAAAGCTTTGTCTTTTTTTTAAAAAACTAGGTTTTGTCCTGTTTTTCTCCTTTCTTTAAAAAAAAATTGCCATCTTAACCATTTTTTTTTTTAAAGAGAGAGGCAGAAACATGGACATAAATAATGGTGTGGGGAATGACTGTGGAAATGGGGAGTGGGAAGGGTAGAAGGGGGTTGGGGGGAAATTGGGACAACTGTAATAGCATAAACAATAAATAAACAAATAAAATTTAAAAATAAGAGAGAAAGAAACATCAATTTGTTGTTCCACTTATACATTCATTGGTTGATTCTTGCATGTGCCCTGACAAGGGATTGAACCCACAGCCTTGGCATATTGGGACAATGCTCTAACCAACAGAGCTACCCAGCCAGGGTCTTTCCTGTTTTTCATACTGGTTCTCCATCTCCTTCATTGATTCTGTGAACAACCCAATAACATATTTGTTCTCATACCCATTCTCTCTCTTTTCTGAAAACTACCACTATTTCCCAGCTCCTTGGGCAACTGGATACTAGCTAGATTCAGTCAATGGGAGGCACAGACAGGAGATTGAAGGTGGGAGAGAAATGCGAAATCATCTCTATGGCCATTATGACAATTGTATCTTCTTATGATGGTCATCACATAGACCTTAGAATCAGAAGGAACCTCAGAGGTGACCCAGAGACCTGAGTCCTTAAATGTAACCTTGAGCATACGGGGAAGGATAAAGGGTTTCAACCTGACCTTCAAGATTCTTGGGATTTCATAGGAGAAAAGATGCCAGTGACTTTATTTACAGCCTTAGAACTGTTATATCCAAGCCAAGCCTCTTCCCTCTTGGTCTCTCCAATCTCATCTCCCTCTGTTCTCCCACATGTACCTTTTGCTCTACTTACTGATTCTTAATTTTCCTGGAACTTTCCTCCATACATGCCTTTGCTTAAACTGCTTTGTCCTAATTGCTTTGGGTACCCTCCATTCTATTCTTTAAGGTCTAACTTAAATGCTTCCATTCTCCAGGAAATCTTTCTTGATTTTTCAAGTCCACCTAAACACTCTATCCCCTCTACTCCTCAGGCATGGAATGTGTTACCTAGGAGACTCAGATGATTACCTGCCAGGTACCATCATTATCCGTATAACTAAACATCCAGTTCCCTCACTTGACCTCCTTCAGAGCATATTTGTAGACCTATGGTTCCTGACACATGGTAGAACTTAGTCAATGCTCATGGCTAAATGAATGAAAGATTGTAGAGCTGGTTATCTGTCTTTCCTGCTTCTGCTCTTAGACTCCCCAAAAGTCTAGTAGTGTATGAAGGGAGGGAGGAAGAACAAAAAAGGTGGAGGGTTGTGAGCTGGTGCTCCATGGCCTGAAATGCTGTTTCTAGACCACTGTCAGTTGCACTGAGATGGGCCAGACACAGGGCAGGGGTAGTAGAGGACTGGCATCCTGTTCAGCCTTTTCTGGCCACAGGTTGAGTTACCACTGGGATTTACACCTGGAAACTGACAACTATTAGCCATTCCTAGGAAGGTGAAGAAGCATTTGTTTTTCCAGGTAGTGCGCCCAGTTCTTTCCCATTTCTCGTGCCCCACCCCCTTTTTTAAGGATAGGTTGCCTACGTGGTGGTTGGGTGGCCCAAAGCAGGCTGGCCTCGGGGTAGGTGGTTAGGAACATGATTCACACTTAAAGCAAAAAGGCAGAAAAATAAATATTATTGGATCAGGAGACTTAGGCTGATGGAGAATCTCAGGAAGTCTCTGCAATAACCACTAAGCACTTCCACACTTGCCCTTCTTGCTCAGTGTAGTAGCTACAGTGATCCTGCTACAAAGTTAGATCATTTTTCCTTCTCTGCTCAAAGTTCTCCAGCGGCTTTCAGCTCACTTAGAGTAAAAACGGAAGTCCTTAAAATGATCTACAAGACACTATGTGATATAGCCTCCTGTTACCTCTCTGACTTCGTCTTCTATTATTCTTCTCTTTGCTCACTCCATTCCAGTCACACTGGGCTGCTTACTCTTCCTAGAACATAGAAGGTAAGCTTCCACCTCAGGGTCTTTATACTTACTGTTTCCTTGCCTTGGCATTTTCTTCTTATTGCAACATGACTACTAATTTCCTCGCTTCCTTAAGGTCTTTACTCAGATGTCACCTTTCCCGGGCCATCCTTTATAAATTTCAATCATGGATATTTTCTATTGTCTTTCTTCTGCTTGATTCCTTTTTTTTAAACACCTATCATCATCATTATTATTAGCTATCGCCTCTAGAATGTAGGCTCTATGAGAGCAGGGATTTTTTTTTAGGGATGTCTCTTTTATATACTGCTGTACCGCCAGTGTGTATTTGTTCAAGAAATATTAGTACACTACACGTGTACTCTACCTCTTTCCTGATCTCTGGAAGCTCACATTCCGTCCTGAACATCTTTCCAGAAAATTTGCCCTCATTTTAATCTCAGCTTGGCCAGCTGAACTCATTATTCTCTCCCTTAGAGCTTTAATAAACCTTAGGTCTTTCTTGTTTGTTAGTAAGAGACCCCCAAAACTTGGCTCCTTCTTCATGATTTCTCCTTCCATATAGCAGGTCTCTTAATCTTGTTGAGTCAATTTCCTAAACCTTGGTCCAGTTCGGTCCAGTTCATTTCCTAGTCTCCACCCCACTATTCCTGCTTTAGTTCAGTTATGAGTTCTTTTACTCAATGCAGAAGATTATTTATTATGTAGTCTCCAATCCATTTTATTTATTGCTACCATTTTAATTCTCCTGATGAAGAGCTTTGCTTAGCTCACTGATTTCTCCAGTGGCTGTCCATTATCTGTTGAATTACATAGGCGAAGTTGATTATTTTTTTTAAAGATTTTATTTACTTTTAGAGAGAGGGGAAGGGAGGGAGAAAGAGAAACATCAATGTGTGGTTGCCTCTCGTACACCCACTACCGGGGACGTGGGCCACAACCCAAGCATGTGCCCTGACTGAGAATTGAACCAGTGACCCTTTGCTTTGCAGTCCAGTGCTCCATCTACAGGCCATGCCAGCCAGGTTGATAACTTGTTTTTTTGCTCACGATAGCACTCCCTTTCTGGAACTTTCTCATTGTGAGTTAAAATTGCTGCACCTTTCAAAGTACATATATTATTTCCTTTGGAGATCTGGAGAGAAAACAGGACTGTAGAATTAGATATGAGAATGTATACACTCTTTCCCTACCCAGAAAATGTAGATGTAAATCTTTCTTAATCTCTTGGCCAAAAGTCAATTTTTCCAGATCGGCTGGAAAAAAAAAAGTCACCCTCTGACTTTTCCTAGAGTTAAATGTTAATGTTTTTATTTCCTCCACCATTTAGGAACTTTTGGGGAGATTTATCTCATTCAGTTATGAATCCTCCATCCTGACTCCAGAAGACATCCAATAAACGCAGAAGGCAGTAAAGGTTTGGGATCAGATTACCTGGTTTAAACTGGGTGAATGTCAGAACTGGAGGATTTAGAGGTCACCTTTCAACCCGTTCATTTGTAAATGGAGACAATGAGGCCATTACCAGAAATACGAGGACTTGTACCGGGTCACTGACGGGCGACCAGAAGCCAGACATCCAGATTCCCAAGGTCTCGCTGGTAAATCTTTGTGCTTCCCTTCGTGTTTCAAGCATCTCGGTTCCCGCCAGATATCTACTGCGCCCATCCCAGTAGTGTATTAGTCCTCTTCATCAGAACTCATTTTCCCGAATCTTATCTGCCCTCCGCCCCTTCAACTTTGGTCCCTAAATTTCAACCCTTCTCCCTAAATCCGCTTGTCCAACTCCTAAGCCTTAACCTCTCACTGACCCCGTCTTCCCTAGCATCCCTTCGGGTCAGTAGGGTTCAACCGTTCCAATTGCAACGCTCCAGGTAGCAGGGGTTTAGCACTAGAAGGGATATTAGTTACGTCACCGTCGGCTCCTCCCATTGGCCCAGGGGCGTGGAGTGCGGCGTCATGACGTCGACGCGCCAAGGGGCGGGGCGGTAAGGGAAAGGAGGAGGGAAGTAGGGTTTCAACATGGCGGCTGTGGTACTGGTTGTGGCTTCGGTGACGGCCTGGCCCGGGGCGGGCAGAGTTGAAGGTGGTGGCGTTTGCTCTCCCTAGGGGCCGTCAGGAGCTCAGCGGGGACCGAGCCTGGGAGGTCGGCCGGCGCTAGCACCCTTCGGGTTTTGGGACGGCGGCTCTAGCGGAGCTCAGGTGAGGGGAGCCTCCTTCTGGGGGAGGGGGAGAGGGGCGGAGTTGGGGGTAGGGCGCCGGTACCAGGAGACGGATGGGGGAGGGAAGCTGGGAATGAGGCTAGAGGCCCAGCTGGATGAAAAGGAAATGCAGCTGAGGGAGTGGGCGTGAGAAGGGGTCAAAGATCCGGACTTGGGGAGGATTCAGGGAGATGGTCGGAGTGAGTTGAAAGGGGAGGTGTGCAGGTGGGTTGTGGGAAAATGAGTTCGGATTAAGGGGACTAATAAACTACTGGAAGATAGGCACTGTAGCTACCTACGTTGGTGGAGTGAGAGCTCGGTGGGAAATAGAGAATGCCGGGGAGGGGGATCCAGGTTTTAGTAAAGAAGGTAAGTGATGTGGAGTTGAGAGCGAGCTGAGGACGTGAGGTGCAGTTTTAGTTCTCCCTGAGGCCATGAGATTTGGGAGAAAGGGAGGAGACCATACCCGGGGTGGGTGATCTTTGGGGATATCTTTGACATTGCCAGGTCTTCTCCAGGTATGTTTATCTTCCACTTGTGTTGTTACCTATACAGTCCACCTGTGCCTCTGAAACAGCCCCAGATCTTTCTTGTGGAACATCAAGTTACAGTTTATTTGATCTATGTCAGTGATCTCTGGTCTTAGTGTTGTTGCCACATGTACTGGTTTCCAGAGTAGCCTCTTAAAAATAGATTTTAAAATCTATTTTAATTTGAAAATAGATTTTATATTAAACTGAAACTTTCGAGAGTTTTTCGACACCATGGAGTGTTGCAAACAGATTTGGTAATTTAGTTAACTATTAAATATATTGTGTTCTAACTCCACTTACTAGTGCTTTCTCTCCTCAGTTGTGTTAGTATTTGAGAATTTGGATAGATATGATAGACTTTTCTCTTTAAAAATTTTGTCAGATTTGATGGTGGGAAAAACAGGGCACTTAATCTTTAGTGATAGCTAGCTCTTTCTAGTTAATGTCTCAAACAAATTAATTTGGGAGTTTCTGTATTATTTTGTAACAAAGACTGAAATGCCCAAAATTTAAAGAGTTACATTGTCTACATTAACTTATTTTTTGTATTAACTTATTTTTAAGTGGAATTTAATAAATTAAATTTTTGTTTCTGATCTTTCGTATTCTTTTTATTTGTATTTATCTTTTTCTGTTATTTGACACTTATTGAATGCCCATTGTGTTGCATTAATAAGTCGTTGTAATTATGGAAATGGGAATATTAACGTTTCTTTAGTAATCATTTCTATCACTGCATAGCAAATAACTTGCTATAGCCTCATTGGAAGATAAAGTATTATTTTAGAAATGAAGACAGGAAGAAAAAAGTATGTGAATATAAGAACTTTCTGAATTTTTCTTTTGTTTTTGACTCATGACCTCATTATGGCACATTTTATGTATATCTGAAAGATTTTATGTTTCATTTTGATTTTGAAGAAGACAGTAATAGTATCCCGATAAAATCATATTGGCTTTGTAGACAATTCTCATCAATGGTTGCTAGGTCGCATTTCTTGGACTGGCAAAAGTCACTTTATCTTGCACATCTTTTCTTTTGTGTCTTGACTAGAATAAGGTATTTAAAATGAGGCTTCTGAGGTTTATTCAGTGACTAAAATTCTCTTAAGTATTTTCAGCATTGTAGATGTATTTTCATTAACCAAGAGTGTAGATACCAGTATTATAAATATTTCCTGTTCTTTAATTATACTGTTGAATGTTTTGAGGTTTTTCACATGTAGATTATTTTAGTGTAGACTTTTTTCCCCCCCGCAGACTAACCAAACCCCCCCCCCCAGACCAGCCATCAGTTCATTAATTAGGTAATTTTCTCTAGACAATCTTTCTCAATAAATGCAACAGATAGCACGTAGTATCTTAAGTATTAAGTAAGCTTTTTAGAATAAAAACAAAACCCTTTCCTCCCTCCCTCCCTTCCTTCATCCTTCTTTTCTTCTTCTTC